>CAUYQV010111388.1:0-22473 GCA_963574575.1 Galagoides demidoff
TAAAGTATCTCAAGAATGGAGGAAAAAGTATCCAATGTACTCAGTACTTCTATGAAACCAACTTATATTTACTCACACTTTCTTATGAAAGATAGAACACTCCTCCCAGGATGAAGGAGAGAAATGGAGTGGGAAGGGAGGGGAGAGTAGAAGTTTGATAGAGGGAGGGTAAATGGCGGGACCACATCTATGGAGAATATTGCAAGGGTACAAGGAATGGGAGGAAATATTCGCGAATCACATAATTATAAAAGTACCGTGCCCTAACCAATTGTGCCAGTGGAGTTCTAAAATCACGTATCTCATATGGGACTTGCATCTAGAATTTATAAAGAACTTTTATAAATAATAAAAATAAAAATAATTTTAAAATGTGAAAAAGAGCTGAATAGACATCTCTTCAAAGAAGATATACTAAGTCATAAAATGACGTTCACGATCCTTAGTCATCAGGAAATGCAAATCAAAACCACAGTGAGATGCCACTTTACACGACTAGTAAGGCAAAAGGACAGTAACAATGAAGATGAAGACATGGAGAAACTGGAACCCTTGTAGACCACTCATAGGAATGCAGCACGCTACGGCCACCTTGGAAAAGAGTTAAAACTTCATTACCATGTGACCTAACAATTCTACGAGGTAGATATGAAGTGAAAACACAAGTCTACACCAACTCTCAAACAGGAATGTTCACAGCAGCATTGTTCATAACAGCCAAGAAAGTAGAAAAACCCGAATGTCCATCAACGGATAAATAGCGCATGATATAAAATGGAATAATATTTGGCGCTAAAAAATGAAATGCTAATACGTACTACAACATAGGTGAGCTTTAAAAATGTTACTGAAAGAAGCTGGTTATAAGAGGCCACACATTCATGAGTACACTTGTTTGAGAAGTCCAAAACAGGCAACCCCTTAGAGACTACAGCATAGTGTAGTGGGCTCTTGGGCGGAGGGGACTGAAATGAGAAGTGATTACCAATGGGTTTGTGGTTTCCTTTTTGGGGTGATGGAAATGTTTTTGAATTTCAGAGTGGTGATGGTTGCATGACTCCAAATATACTAAAAACTACTACATGGGTGACTGGTATGGTGTGTGAATTGTATCTCAATTAAACTGTTATAAAATATTGTGACAGTATCTGTGTAAAAACATATTTTCATACTCTGTGTTGTTGGTGGAGAGCAGCAGCCAGGAAACCACTGGCCTGCTGCTTGCTTTTGTAAATGGCTGTATTTGTGCAAGAATGGGAGTGCTGGTAAGTTACAATGGAGACCACGCCGCAAGGCTGAAAATATCTGCTGTTTATAGAAAAAGGTTGTCAACCTCTGTTGTAGAAGGACACAATTCAACTTTTGCACACTGATCTCATGTATATCCACTATGTTGCTGAAGTCTTATTCTTGTTCTTACTCAGGCTGGTCTCAAACTCCTGAGCTCAAGTGATCGTCCTGCCTCTGCCTCCCAGAGTGCTAAGATTACAGGCATGAGCCACCATGCCCTGTCAACTCTCAGGTTTGTTTATAGCAGATCCAGGTTGGATACTCTGTGACAGGTGAAGGAAGCAACCAGCCTTCCTAGTTGGCTCAGAGCTTATTTTTTATTTATTAAATCATACATGGGGGTTCAATTCATCTGACTCTCTCTGGCCCTTCATCTCTGAGCCTCTTTCTTATCCTGGGCTCAGTTCCCACAGCGGGGGTAGCACCAGACCTTCCTTCTATCCCTCAGGCTGCACTCTAACAGCTTCATAATTGAATCTGCTGTGCGGCCCAAGATTTGTTTTTAATTTCATTGGAATTTTAAATTGCTTTGTCTCTTCCGTATTTTATCCATGTTGGAGGAAGCAGCGGTACCTGCAGGAATGCTGGCAGGGCCATGGTTCACCCGGGCAGTACCTCCAGCCTGTCAGGGTTGTGGGGGGCTGTAGGAAAGGGCAGGAAGTGAGTTGCGGAGAAGCCACCATCCGATCTTGAGGGGCTACAAGCCCTCCAAAGCTGCTCACCAGAAAAGATGAGCCATCTGGGTCAAGGAACTTTTTGTTTCCTTGTGGGGAAGGGGCTCCCACCTCTCTGGGAATGGTCAGGTTATATGTTTAAATTGGCTGCCAAGTCCTGGGGGCTCTCTCTTTCCCTTATCCCTGTGTCACAGTAGTGAAAATTGAGTTGCAGTCACTTGCCTGCCTGAGACCATGCACACGCCCCATTTACGGCACAGCTAAAATTTGACCTGGACCCATCTCAGCTCCCTAAGAGGTCACAGAGAGGAGGGTCAGGTGGGCATGTTGTCCTCAGCCACAGAGGCGCAATCTGAGGCAGGGAGACACTACCTCACTTACTCAAGGTCCAGCAGAAGAAGGTGGGAGCTCACATCTGCCTCCTGAGTTAGCTGCCTCAACTCCACCCACTGTGGTCCCATGGACACAGATAAGACCAGTCCCTTAGAACTGTACTAGGGTCTAGTGGCTCTCTGGGGCTTCTGCCAGCCTGTATTTGTCAAAAGTTTATATATTAACACCATGATGAGAAAGTCAAATATTTATTAGCAGGGAAGGTTCTGAGCAGGTGAGATAAACAGGCTTTGGTCCCAGAGGCTGTCAGATCCTATAGGGGACACCAGGACTCTGGCCAGCTGAGAGCAGCCTAAGGTCTTACTTTCGCCTGAGATAGGGGAGGAAGAATGGACTTTCCCTCTCCCCGCAGTTATTTCCCTTTCTTTTTCTCCCATCACTTTCTCCAGTCACCTAGAGAGGCCACAACAGCCCACCTGGACACACACCCCTGGCTCTTCTGTCCAGCCTGACCTTGGATTCCAGAGAGGTGAACTGCAGACATTTCTGGTTCCCTAGTCACATTCTAGGTCACATGCGGTAGCCAGATCTCATTACAGCCCTAGGCAGTCAGACTACTCTGATCCCTACTTTATAGGAAAAAAAGGAGGGAGGTCCAGATTGAGCCACCTCTTCCCCTCAAAACTGAGCTTTTGACATTATCATCATAGATGGTCAGAACTGGATGGCTTCCTAAGTCCACTTCATCTGACCCCTCACTTTACAATGGGGGGAACACAAGCCCTGGGAGGTGATCAACAGGTCCAAGGTCATGTTGCCCATGGCCTAACACAGCACATTTGTCTAAAAGATGCATTTAGTAATTAAAAAATGAAACAAAATGCAGCACAGTCCAAAGTCAGATCACAGAGTTCAGGGTCAGCTTTTTCTATCTCAGTCCTGCCACAAAGGAAACAGGAGGGGACTAGGCTCTGATTCCCCAAGAGTTGTACCCATGAGGAAAGGGCAGGAGCCTCCTTGGCCAATTGTCCAGGCACTGACTGGCAGCAGGGCACCCAATTCAATTTGCTTATCTCCCTTCCTGCCTTCCTCTTTCCTGTGCTCTTCAATTACAGGCAGCATCAGTGTCTTTTCCAATAAGCACACAGATGTCAAAGGATCTGAGTGGGCAGGAGAAGCAGGACGTCCTTGGTTGCTCTCCATACTCTCTCTCGTTCTAGCCTTGGAGCAGGAAGGAAGGACCAGCTCAGATCAGCAGGCCTGGCTCCTGCCTCTGGCTCGTTGGCAGCAAAGGGCCAGCCAGGCAGGGAGCCCTAACAGCTGGACAGCCGCATTCAAAGGTTAAAATGAACTGACCTTTTGAACCAGGGAGTCCAGCCTGGAAGAATTTTGATACACGTACAAAAATGTTCATCACAGGAGTGCTTGAAATAGTGAGAGACTAGAAACAACCTAAATGTTCATAAACAAGGGGTGGTTAAAAGTTGTTACTCTTTATCCACAAAATGGAATACAATGCCTCTGCAAAACCCCTCAACAAAACGGTGGACAGGCTGCCCTAGCAGCACAGATCAGGTGGGGCTGAGGGAAGCAGAAAATAGGTGCCACAGCTGCCACTTTCAGAAAGAGAAAGAGCCAGCAGAGTAGACCTCCCAAAAGTGAGGGACACACCCTGAGGCACAAAATCTAACCCCTTTCTCTGCAGGGGTGAAAGCAGAGCTGTGTCACTGGTGACAGGACCTTTTCTTCGTAGACCAGTGACTTTCAACCAGTATGCTGTGCGAGGATTTAGATGTGCTGGAAGAATTTTTAAATATCATTAATTAAATTATTTGTGAAAGAAGTTTAAAGCACAGTAAATATTTTTTAACTTTTTAAACTCAATATGATTCAAGTGTGCCACATAAGTTTAACTGTAGATTCGAGTGTGCTGTGAGATAAAAAAGGTTGAAACCACTTGGCTGAGAAGAGGGAAGGAAGTGAGACTACGTAAGAAGTCACACAGACACGCCATATTTGCAAGAACCTGCATGTTTCTGAGGCAACCGAGAGAAATAAAGGATAAATGAATGCACATATGAAACTCAGGGTCGTGAGGAAAATTTGTTAGCCCAGGATGTGGCCCTGGCTATTGCCCAATCTGAGCCTCCTACAAATAGCTAGGCTGGGAAAAGTTCACTTCCTTTTAAGGTAAGTAATCCAAACTGAACCAGCTTAAAACCTAATCAAAATACACTAAAAAATAAGGGCACGGCAAAGCATTAGTAAAGTCATAGTGTTTTTGACCAAGTAGCCATAGAAGAGATGAAGATTATAGCCAAGGATTTCGTCAGGAAGGAAAAAACTTCATCAGCAATTATTTTTACAAAGCAAAACACAAAGAAAATATAGAAACATAGAAGGGGGGAAAATGTGTCAAAAAGAAAAGGGGGGAATAAAGTGAGCACAAGGAGAAAAAAAGGTGCTAAAAACAGAGGAAGAAAAGTGAGCAACATGAAGGGAAATAAGGTGTTAGAGAGGCTTAGTCAGAAATGGGAACACAGGGAAGACAGGTGAAGACAGCCAGCGTGTCCTCCACTGCAGTCCCCGAGGAAGGAGGCTAAAATAAGGCAAGCCTTGGATCTGATGCTGAAAGGGCACAGTACCACATTCCAGGGAAAACCAGCTGTTTTTTGTTTTTTTTAAACTTTGTCGCCCTCGGTAGAATGCTATGGCGTCATAGCTCACGGCAACCTCAAACTCTTAGAGGCACAAGTGCTCTTGTCTTAGAAAACCAACTCTGAATAGTCAACTGCAAGATACACCCTACAAAGTAACTGGACATAAAAGATGGAAAGATCAAGTGTAAGTGGGGGAAAACTGCTCCATGGCAACATGCAACATTAGAAGAGAGCAGAACAAAGCCTAAAAAATCCTCAAGGAAACAAAATGACCCAGGAACTGTTTTTTTTTTAAACAGAGTCTCACTCTGTCGCCGTTGGTAGAGTGCCGTGGCATCATAGCTCAAATTCTTGGGCTTAAGCAATTCTCTTGCCTCAGCTTCCCAAGTAGCTGGGACTACAGGCGCCCTCCACAACACCCGGCTATTTTTTGTTGCAGTTCGTCGTCATTTAGCTGGCCCAGCCTGGGTTTGAACCTGCCACCCTTGCTGCATGTGGCCAGTGCTACCAGCGCTGAGGCGGAACTTTTTTTTTCATTTAACCTATTCAAGTAGAAATGCAACAGACAGACCTTGTGAGCAGGAACTCCAGGAGTACTGTTAACATGAGGCTTCTTAAACAACATATGGGAGGGCTCACTTTGGATGATGGGAAACTAAGGCAAAAGAATGGGTAGTGAGCACTGATCGGATTTACTGAAACAAATGTGGTAATTATGGTGACGTAGCCAGATGTTAACATGACAAGTCCTAAGAATACACGTATAGATGCAGGTAGGGGGAAAAGGGAAGAGTAGAATAAGTGGACTAATATCCTTGTCTTGATAACTGGAATCAAAAGATATCATTTAAAGCTGATGGCAGGTCATAGAGGTTTAACAAGAATTCCATGAAAAATGTTGCAGAGAAAAAAAGGAAATGCACTAATTTCATCATTTTATTTCTCTTAGGGAAAGTAACATATTATTCTAAAGAAACAGAGGATTAAGGAATTATTTACCGTCATACCACTAGACCACCACCAATCTTCCTTATGATTAGTAGATACACAGACTGCAAAAAGACTTTTTAAAGCAATTAAAGCACAAAAGATTGAACTAATCTTGCATTGATAGTTCAGATCAGATATCTGTCATATCAATAAATGTAAATGAGCTAAACTCTATTAAAGGAGAAAAAAATACATTCCAATTGGATGACAAAGCTTAATCCAACTCTATAGTATGAGTCACATCTAAATAAAGTAATTCAGAAAGGCTGAATTAAAAGGATTGGCAAAGGTTTCAAGAAAAATGTGAATTAAAAAAATGCAGAGATTACCATCTTAATAGGTAAAGTTGAATCCTGGCCTTTTTGGCCTGAATTCAATTTTATCTATTAGGATGCAATTTACTAAGAAGATTTAAGGTATTAATATCTGTGCATTAAATAACACTGCATCACCATTCATAAGGCCAAAGCTACAGGTGCTACAAGAAGAATAGGAACATGTTAGCAGGAAGTGTCTAATTCCTTTCTCTATCTCAGGCAGGTAAGATAAAGAAAATCTAACAATGTAATTAATGTGGTGGATATAATTGTTGGTATTCACTAAACTCTGATCTTGAAAACAGAATCACTATCTTCAAGTCTCCATAAAAAAATCCACACAATTCTCACAATTACTATAGATATATCACAAAGAAAATTTTAATAAATTCCAAGAAAGTAAAAATAATAGATAAGAGTCCTGATCATAATGCAAAAAAAAAAAAAAAACCTCTAAAAGTAATGAAACACAAAAGCACTTACTACTTGAGTTGATAGGTGGAATTCAAATAAGTATTAGCATACAGAAGAAATCAAAACCAAGATTATAGTATATCTAGAAAATAATGATAATGAAAAATACTACATAGTAGAATCTACTAGACAATATAGCTCAGCAGTGCTCAGAAACTTCATGGGATTTTTCCTTTTTCTTTTTTATTGGTATAAATATTTAAGTCTCTAACTCAAGAAATTAAAACCTAAGGAAAACAGAAGTCTTTAATAAAGATAAAGACATAACTTAATGAATTAAAAGCCAGAAAATCCTAAAGATGGATCTTTGAGGAAGGGGGACAGATAATGTCATTAGCTAACTAACCTGATGAAGAAAAACAAAGAAAAAAGCACAAAATGTAGAATGTAAGAAACAAGGCTGATGCACCACTTAAAAGAATTGTAAAAAAATTACTTTGTTCAACTATCCAAAATGGATAGTTTTCTAGAGAAACATAATTTACCAAACTCAATCAAGAAGTGGCAGAACAATTAAAGCAGACCAATTATTACACAAGAAATAGAGAACATTTTCAAAGAGCCACCTACCTCCCCAAATAAATGTGTCCTGGTGGATCAACAAAATTTTAAATAACAGATAATTCCATGTCCATTTAAATTGTTCAAAACCATACAGAGAGAAGCTCCATTTTATGAAGCCAGTGTAGTATATAGTATGTAGTATATATAGTATATAGTATATAGTACCAACCAAAACAGCCTCCCAAATTAGGAAACTGAAAATTAGAAAATAACCTCACCAATGAAATTGAGGCAAAAATCCTAAATATTAGAAAACAAATCCAGTCCAGCAGTATATTATAAAGGAATATTCACCAAGTGGGGCAGGGTTTAATCTAGAATGCAAGGATAGTTCAATATCAAGAAATCTCTTAATATCATTATTCATAATGAATTGAAGGAAAGAAAACATACAATCATCTTCATAAACACTGAAAAGTCATTTGGCAAAATTCAACTTCCATTCTTGATTTTAAAAATACTTAAAGAAACAGGAATAGATGGGCACTTATTTAAGCTGATAAAATATCTGCCCCTAAACCAGCATTAATTAGGAAATCTAGAAGCTGTAAAGCAAGAATGTTATCACCACTATTATTTTTCCTGTTTTAGGGAAAGTAGCCAACTCTATTTAATAAGACAAAGAAATTAAAGTATAAAACAAAGTAGGAGGTAAAATTATCATTTGCAAATGATATGATAGTATAAATGGAGAACCCAAGGGCCTAAATTGAAAAACCATTATAAACAATAAAAGAATTCAGTAAGGTGGCTGAAGTTAATAGCCTTCATGTAAACAACCTCCATCTGTGGAAAAAAGACAAGCCCAAAAAGCGAAACTATCCAGAAGTAAACTTAATCAACAATGCACAAGATCTAAATGAAGCGAATGTTAAACCATTCCTGAGGGACACAAAGAAAGGCTACCACGTTCTTGGAAGAAAGGGCAACATCATAAAAATGCCATTTCTTCATAAATCTATAAATGTAACACAGCTGGGTGTGGTGGTGTGCACCTGCCGTCCCAGTCACTTGGGAGGCTGAGGCAGGAGGATCATATTAGCCCAGGAGTTTGAGGCTGCAGTTTGCCAGGCTTGTGCCTGTGAATAGCCACCGCACTCCAGCCCAGGCACCAGCATGAGACCCTGTCTCAGAAAAAAAAAAAAAAAAAAAAGTAATGCAATCTCAGTAAAAATAAGAACAGGATTTTTGTTTTCACCTTAGGTAGGGATTCTACAGTTCAGACAGGAAAATAAAACAGACAAGGAAATTCACGTGGGGGCTTGATAAGAAGGAGCAAAACAAGCTCTCTCAAATATTACAATGTACAGGTTGAGTATCCCAGTTCCAAAATGCTCCAAAATCTAAAACTCTTTGAGCCCTGACATGTCACTAAAAAGGAAATGCTTGTTGGAACATTTTAGATTTTCAGATTTGGGATGTTCAACTGGTAAGTATAATGCCAATATTCCAAAATCTGAAAAATCCAAAAGCAGAAACACTTCTGGTACCAAGCATTTTTAAATAAGGGACACTTAACTTGTGCATACATGCTATGGTGTGAATTGGCCTCACCAACATATGCTAAGTGGAAGAAGCCAGTCACAAAAGACTACATATGGTATGACTCCATTCCTGTGGAATTCCAGGATAGGGAAATCTACAGAGAAAGAAGCGCGGCTGGAGACTAAAGAGGGAGGTGACTGGCCAACACAGAGGATTCTTCTTTAGGTGATGAAAACGTTCTAGAATTGACTGTGGTTAACGGTTATACAATTCTGTGAACATACCAGAAACCTCTGAATCATGCACCTCAAAGGGGTGAATGGCATATGAATGTTATCTCAGTAAAGCCATTACAATTTTAAAATAATCAAAGCAGTATTGAACTGATACTTTAACACACTTGGATTCATATATCACACTTTATACCAAATAAATTACAAAACAATCACTGTTAGAAATCTATCATAAATGAACTAGAAGCAACCTTTGAAAACATATAGATCTGGCTTGGCACCTATAGCTCAAGTGGCTAAGGTGCCAGCCACATATACCAGAGCTGGCGAGTTTGAATCCACCACACGCTTGCCAAACAACAATGACAACTACAACAAAAAAATAGCTCGGCATTGTGGCAGGTGCCTGTAGTCCCAGCTACTTGGGAGGCTGAGGCAAGAGAATCACTTAAGCCCAGGAGTTGGAGGTTGCTGTGAGCTGTGATGCCACAGCACTCTGGCCAGGGCGACAGCTTAAGGCTCTGTCTCAAAACAAACAAACAAACAAAAAAACCCATATAGATCATATGTAGATGTAGATTTTTGAAATTGTCTCACTCCACTGCCCAGGCTCAAGTACCATGTGGTATCAGCTTGGCTCACAGCAACCTCAAATGCCCGGGTTCAAATGATCTGCTGCCTTGGCCTCTAAGTAGCTGGGAATAGGCATGTCCCACAATGCCCAGTTAATATTTTTATTTTTATTTATTTATTTTTTTGAGACAGATTCTCACTATGTCACCCTCGGTAGAGTGCTGTCACATCACAGCTCACAGCAACCTCAAACTCTTGGGCTTAAGTGATTCTCTTGCCTCAGCCTCCCAAGTAGCTGGGACTATAGGCGCCTGCCACAATGCCTGGTTATTTTTTTTGTTGTTGCAGTTGTCATTGTTGTTTAGCAGGCCCGGGCCAGGTTCAAACCTGCCACCCTTGGTGCATGTGGCTGGCGCCTTAACCAATGTGCTACGGGCACCGAGCCAGTTTTTCTATTTTAAATAGAGATGGAGTCCCACCCTTGCTTTGGCTGGTCTCAAACTCCTGAGCTTGAGCTATCCTCCCGCCTTGGCCTCCTAGAGTGCTAGGATGACAGATGTGAGCTGCGGCACCCAGCCTGCATATGTAGCATTTTAAAAATCATAACAGAAGAAACCTAGAGAAACTTAAAATAATAATTTCAGCCCATGTTAGAACTTTCTAAGTATGACACAAAATCCAAAGGCCATAAAAAGGAAATACAAATTTCACTTCCCAAAGAAAATTCCTCCATGGCAGCATTGAAGATATACAAAGATTTCCTATAAATCAGAGCCTCACAGACATAGTGAGACTCTGTCTCAAAGGACAAAAACCACAACCCAATCAAACAAATGGGCTCAGGACATAAGTGGATTATGTAAAGGAAAAACAAACAGCTCAAACATGAAAAGATGTTCAACACCACTTATATTAAACTAAATTAAAACTACATTGTGATCCTATTTTCACCACTCAGGTGGGCAAAGTCTGAAAGTTTCATACCAGGCATGTGATGAGGGCAAACAGACCCTCTCACACAAGGTTGAAAACTCCATCTGGTCATCTTTGGTGCTGTGGGGGTGTTAACAGGTGCACTATCTAGAGACATATGTCAGACGCCATCTATCAAAATTATAGACGCACATACTTTTGACTCAGTCAAGGTCAAAGCCCAATTGCTTCTTCCAGACATTTACCCTGCAGTTTTATCCACACCCTAGTGACACAAGGTTTGTTGCTGCAGCATTGCTTGTCACAGCAACAGGTTGGGTACAATCTAAATAGGGGACTGGCCAAATAAGTTATGGTTTCTTCTTGCTAGGGAGAGCTATGTGGCAAAAGAATGAGGGAGTTCTTTATAAGCTAACATACAGGATATGCTGCGAAGTGAAAAGGTGAGGTACACAACAGTGTGTAAAATGGCCACGTACACACCTATCTATGGAGACATACCCAAAACATCTCCTGGAAGGACCCACAGGAAGCTAAAGACACCTGCTTCTGGGGAAGAGAGTAGGTGAAGGCTTTAGTCTATACCCATATACCCCTTCTTTTTTGACATATATATTTTTTTGAGACAGAGTTTCACTCTGTCACTCTGGGTAGAGTACAGTGGTGTCATCTTAGCACACTGCAACCTCTAATTCCTGGGCTCAAGGGATATTCCTGCTTCAGCCTTCCCAACAGCTGGGACTATAGGCACACACACTGCCACACCTAGCTAATTTTTCTATTTTTAGTAGAGATGGGGGTGTCACTGTTGCTCAGCCTAGTCTTGAACTCCAGACCTTAGGCAATCCACCCACCTTGGCCTCCCAGAATGCTAGGGTGACAGGTGTGAGCCACTGCACCTGGACTCAAAATTTTGAGTTTGGATCACACAAATATGTTATCTTGTCAAAAGATAAATATTTGGAAGATTCTACACCATAGTGTAAGCATAATGATGACAACTGATTTGGGGCTTCAGGATAGAGGCAATAGGGAGGGGTGGGGACTTTGGTAAAACCAATAGCTACAGTACAGGAACAAAGGCCTATGTTACCGGATCCTCTGATTTTTTTTTCCCAAGAGATACTAGAAGTCCAGATTTTTATGCAGATTCTCCTATTTTTTATCTGTTTCTAGGTACATCATTTTTTTTTGCAGTTTTTGGCCGGGGCTGGTTTTGAACCCGCCACCTCCAGCAAATGGGGCTGGTGCCCTACTCCTTTGAGCCATAGGTGCCACCCGGTACTTCTTTTTTTTTTTTTGGCCAGGGCTGGGTTTGAACCCACCACCTCTGGCATATGGGACCAGCACCCTACCCTTTTGAGCCACAGGTGCCACCCCAGTACTTCATTTTTAAAGTAAAAACCTTGTGGTAGCTAAACATAATCAGATCAGAGAGTCTGGAACCCTGACCCTAGATGGTCAGGGAGGACTGACCCCAGGAAGTCACCAAGTCCAGCTCCCTAATTTGACATGGTAAAAAAAAAAAAAAGGCCAGAGAAGAGAAGGATGTGCCCCAAATCACATAGCAAATGGGACCTGGAGCTGGGATCCCATTCAGGACTATGATGGTGAGTCAGACAGTGTATGGTGCCACCGCATGTGTTAGGGTTGCAAAGGAGTGTGGTGCTGATGCGAGAAGGAGGTCAGGCCAGACAAAGGGGTGGGTATTGTTTTGGAGAATAAAGTCCTGGGAGGCAGCACAGCATGGGCAGAAACCTAGATTCAGCAGGGTTGCAGTGAGGGGACATGGTCAGAGGCAAATGGCATTCCCTACCCACAACCTGCTCTGCAAAGGCCCAAGGTGGGTGGAAGCTTGGAGTGTCCAGCACAGAAAGCAAGCCCCAGGAGATTCAGAGTGGACAAGGGAGAAGAAAGGGGGCCTGGGCAGAGGGAGGGCGTCCCACTCACACTTGCGCAGCTCCAGGCTCTTGCTTGGGCAGGCCAGGTGCTGGCCTGGAGGGTTCTGGGTCCTCTGCAGACAGGCCAGCATGGCGGAGCTGGGGGCCCCTGGGGGGGCACACTCTCCAACAGGGTCCCTGTGAGGAGGGAGAGGAGATGACCATCACTTGGGAGTGCTCCATGCCACCCTCCCCAGGAAGTCCCTACCAGCAGCCTCCCCAGCACCCCATAGAACATCAGAGACTTTCTGAACAGATACCCCTTTTCCCTTATTTGACAGATGAGGGGACCAAGGTCCAGAGACATCAAGAGGCTCATCTGTGGCGTCACAGGAAGGGAGAGAATCCAGGGCTTTTGAGTGGTGGACTTCCACCATGACAGGGCCGGAACTGACAAGTCAGACATGGCCTGGCCCCGCCTAATGTGTGGTCACCTGCTCCAGGTGGCTGCCCTGATGCCTCCAGGCTGGGTCAGACCTCACCCCCTGTGTCCCACTGCAGGCTGGCCTTCAGGCTAGTGGCAGGCCCCTGTGAGCAGGCCAGCCTTGAGCTGGACAAAGATGAAGATCCCTCCCGGTCATCTTGGGAGGCTACCTGGAAGGGTACCCAGGAAATGCTAATGGGTACATAGTGTAGTGTCCCCATTTACTTAAGTATTAATTTGCCTGGTATATTCACAAGCACCCCTGGAGGGGAGATACCAGGATGGCTCATCCCTAGAAGAACAAGGGGCCGCCAATCCTGACCCACATTAGGCCCAACCCCCGTGGGCCACCAAGGCTTTCCTGAGCCAGGATCCTCACTCCAAATAGGGGCAGGTCCAGGTATGAACTCAACCCTGGACACCCTTGATATCCACCCACCCAGGTACCTTGGCCCCACCACTTCCTGTCCTTCTCCCCAAGTGCTGAGCAGCCAAGCTAGGTCACCTCAACCCTCCTGTTGGTTCGTAAAAAGGAGAAGAAAAAAGAGGGGGGTGTGTGTTGAAGGGGAAGAAAGGGAAGTTATTTAATACTAAACAGGTGTCTGGAGCCCTAAATTCTGCTGCTTTCTTCTAATAATGAAGTATTCATGAGGAAAAGCCTTTTTTCACTACTTTCTTAAGATACTAATTTCACAACAAGCTCCTTGTTACGGCGCAATTATTCCAATCTTGTATTTCTCTGAGACGGTTGCAGCCTCCCGTCTGTCCTGGCCTCTTGGTAAATGAAAGACAATCACGTAACCACCTTTCATTATGCTCTATTTTACTTTCAGCAAAGGTACCCTGAAAGAAATGATTTCCTCTGAAAGGGACTTTTATTCAGTTTCAAAACCAATTTTCTCCTATTACTGTCTCAGAAAAAAAAAGAGAGAGAGAGAGAGGAAGTGGGGGATGGATGGATGTGAAGGGAGGGGAGGTGATTCTCACCACCTCCCAATCGCCAGCCTTAACAGAGCAACGCAATAAAAGCTGCGGTATCCACTTCCCGGCTTTGATTTCTGGTAATTTTAAAATAGGCCATTACAATCAGGCAGAAATTATACAGTTTAAAAAGGGAATGAAGTGGGGCTTATTGCAAGGATGAAAGTCCTTGACTGCAGGAAAGCAGTGCCGCTCTTCTCCTCAGGGACTTGGGACGTGAGCAGGTGGCAGCCACAGGCCTGGCCACAGCCTTGGACAGCCCTGGAGGACAAGCCGTGCACACAGGCAGGCTGTGCCCTGCCTGGTACACTGCTGGGCACCCACACACACTCACTGGGGCATGCTCATGCACACACATACATGCATAGCGTGTGACATGCCCCTCCCATGCCTACTGGCACTCTCTGGCACCCTCTCATACACAGGCAGTCTAAGAGCATACACTATCACATGCCAGGGCCACCCTGAAGGCAGTGGCTGGAAGCCCTACAACTTCCCCCACTCTCAGCACATGCTGTGTGATCCCAGGTGGGCTACTGACCCTCTCTGGTCTGTTAATGTGGCTCCATGGTCCCCTGTGGTTCCTCTCAGGTCATTTTGCCTTGGCCACCCTGCCCTACCTCCAGTCTTTTACCAGGTGCCAGGGGTCTAGAAGCCCAGCCCTTGACAATCCCCCATGGGCCATATATCCCAGGATGCTTTAAAGGCAAAAATGGACGGGGTATTGCAGTTGAGGGAGTATAAGCAGGTCACCTATTCTGGAGCCTCACCTGACCCCATCAGCTGCCGTCCCAGCGGCGCTTTGGTTTTCAGAGTGCTCTGATGGTGGGTGCCCAGGCAGTTCTAGGAGCCAAGAGGGGCCACCCAACTGCGCTCAGGGGCCACAGTGGATTTGCAGGAGGAAAAGTATCCAAGTAAAGGCCTTGACTCAGCTTATCCTCAGTGACTGCCTGGATCATTCTGTTCCTCACTTCTGCAGGGCCATTAGGTGAGGCCCTGCAGCCTAAGAGGGGTTCTCAGTACTCCTAATTTTCCCAATGCACTGCCCATTCTCTCAGGATCCCTGTGCCCTAATGCCATGGGCAGGTGGGAAGATCTAAGAGAGAGCAGGGGCCAGCCAAGTATGACAAGGATAAATGGGCCACTGCTTCCACTTCTCCTGTCATCCCCAGCACCTGCAACCAAGACAAAGTCAGGTCCCTAACCTTTGCCTTAAGACCTCTCTGGCCTCAGAATGGGGCCTGGTCCTCTTCACTGGCCCTCAAGGCCCACCCTCCAGCCTGGCTGCCTCACACCTCTCCAACTTCTTGCCCCTATTGGTCCCTCTGCCTACAGCAGGGCCAGCCTGATCTGTTTTAGCTCATATTTGTCTTGCAGACTCTGCCTCAGCTGTCCCCTCCTCTGGATAGCCCTTTATTACATAGAGTTGTAACTGGACTATTGAATTTTTGTAGGGACAAGGACTGTGTCTTATTTGTCTCTCTCTCCAGTCCCTGGCAGAGTCATCATTTAATAGATGTTGAATGAGCGAATCAATGAATAGGTTACTGTCAGATGAAGTGACCAAGGCCCAGAGAAGCTAAGCATTGTACACAAGGTCACACAGCAAGGCAGGGACATGATCTTTCTGTGACCCTACCCTGCCTCCTCCTTGCAGAGCTCCAGGCCTCAGAGCCCTCATACTGGATTCATTACTCCCTTGGTCAGGGACCATCCAGAGAATTCTGCTCATTTTGAAGTCCTATCTGCAAATCAGACTGTTTATAAGCTCAAGGTCTTTTGTGACTTTAATAATAAAAAAAAGAGGTGGCAGGGAGGGAGGGGAAAAATGTCAAAAGGCTCAATGATTAGAATGCTTTGGCACCTTCCCTGACATGGGGGCTGATAAGATGCCTTATCTCAGAGACACCCGTGGAAAAGGTCCCGTCCACCAGATAACACCCCCAGCTGTCGATATGCCCTTTCATAGCTGAGGATTTAGATAAAGGAAATGTGACAGGGGAGGGGAAAGAAAGGAAGGAACTTTCCAAGTCTAAGGAGGAATTGAGTCTGTGTGGCTGGCCTTGGCAGAACAATGAATCAGAGGGGGATGGCTAACAGCTGTCTTTATTTTTATTAAAGGAACAGGGAATTGGGGCCTTTGGCCCTGGCCTGCCTTTTGTCATCTGGCCCTTGCCTGTCTGGCTGCAGGGGGCATCAGGGAGCCCACAGGCCAGTGGGAGGGGGAGCGAAGAAACGGAGACAAGGACCTTCATACTAATAACAGCTGTGAGCATCTATTGACTGTTCCTGAGCTGAGCCCAGGTGCATCTGTCTGTTCTACCTTCCTACCTCCTCCCTGCGGCCTTTGTGGCCCCATCTCCCAGATTAGGAAATAGGCACAGAGAAGGGAAGCAATCCAACCAGGTCTCACAGCTTTTAGGTGGCAGAATCTAAAGATGTCAACCCTGATCAGACTTGGAAACTTCAGCCCCACACTGTAGGGCAACTCCATTTTTGCTGGGGTGGGGGGAGGGTCAGCCCCCAGCTCCCAGTCAGCTCGGCAGAGAGGAACAGAAGTCATGGCCTGCTTCTCCCCAGCACCCAAATCCACTTCTAGAAATTCCCAGAGGGGCTGGGCTCCAGAGAGGGAGGAAGGGGAGGAAGTGGCTCCCAGAGGGCCACACACTCAAACATTCACAGAGCACAACTCCTGAGGACTAAGGTGGGCAGAACAATATTGAGATGAGTAAAGCCCAGGCCTTGCCTCTTACCCACCCATTCATTCATTCACTCACTCATTCATCCAGGCAGTGAATGCCTCCCCAGCTTTTTGGGGGGCCAGCCCTGCACCACGTGCTGGGAACAGCACTAGGTGTATGGCAACTGGCAAGAACATCCACCAGAAAGGACGATCAGCCAGAAATGACCTCCCACTGACTTCCCACTTCCAAATCCAGCAAGTTAAAAATGAACTTTCCTAGCCTATTTCCTGCCTCCTACATTTCCCTGAAGTGGCAGGTGAATAGAACTTTCCTTTACGCATCTGGAGGTCAGTGGTCTGCCCCTGCCTGGCTAGGCTGGTCCTGGGGCGAGGGAGAACATGAAGACATACTTGGGCTCCACAGCAGGGCCCAGAGGTTGTGACCCTGTGAGGACCGCAGGCTCTTGACCTCTACCCCAAGCTCTGCCCCTGTTGCCTACTCTGGCCTCTGTGGCTCCATTCAAGGCTAATGACTGGTTGTGACAGGGAGGGAAAGGTCATGCCAGGACTTTCCCAGTTTGTAATGGCCTCAGGGTGGCACCTGCCAGGTGGAGGCCAGGTACTGGGGTTCTGATTGGCAGAGTGACCTTGAGGCAGTCACAGCACCTTGCTGAATGTCAGTTTCCCAAATGAACCGTGACAGGAGCGGGCTAGCCAGGCCGCATGAGGGCTAAAAGAGGGTGTCACAATTTAGTTCTCAAACATTATCCAGCACAGGGCTAGGTCCTTGGCCTATTGGCACATGAAGGGGGCTCTAGACATAGTCATTGTCTCTAAGGGATTTAGAATCTCAAATGCAGACAAGATGGGAAGCTAGAAAAAAACCCAGCAGTTCATGCAAAGAGCTAAGTATGTAGCTCAACTTGCGATTCCCTCTTAGGAACAGAAGGCAATCCCTACCTCTCCTCAGGGCCTCATAGCCCTGGGGTGTAGAATGGTGGTCTCACCTTCACCCCCTGGCTGTTACTGAAGTCTCTTTATGATGCCTGGCCACACAGCCTACCCCCAATGCAGGGAGGAGTCTGAAGTCATGGTAGGAGGCCCAGGGACTGGGGAGAATGAACCCTGGATTGGGGATACTGGAGTCAGACCCTGGCTGTGTGGCCCTGAGTGGGTCACTTCTCCGTGGTGGTTCTCCCCCCAACCCCCAGCACCACGAGTTGAACCAACACAAAGCCTCAGAAAGCTTAATACTTTCTTAACAGCAAGGGCAGGAACTGCCTGCTCTGCTCTTGGCCAGGACAGAAGGGTAGAGGGCCCCTTATCTGGGAGTGTCCTGGGGAGCCCCCAACCCTCAGGGCTCCAGCAGGAAGATACACTGTCCATACTTCTGTCTCCACACTTATCCTTAACTCCATCTGCCTCTGTCCTGGTATCTGTCTTTTTTCATTCCCTGCCCTCTCCTCCCTTCCTGACCCTCTCCCCTACCCACTCCTCTCCCTGTCACTCCCCCAACCTCTGTCTCTGCTAGGCAGCCAGAGCAGAAGCCCACCCCCACCTCCCTCCTACTATTCCCTCCCCCAACCCTGAGCCTGAGGCCTTCCAAGGGACCCTGTTAATAATTAAATGTTAATCTAAAAAGCAATTTGAGCTGCAGCTAGGCAGATCTGGTTAGAGATTACATTAGCATGGAGGAGGCGAGGGTAATTTTCTTTAACCCCTCTCCTGATCTCTCAAGCCGGGGATTCTTCAAGTCACACCAGCACTGCTGATTAAACTGGCACAGGGCTTGGCTGTGGATAAGGGGCCTGTGAAAAGTGATTATTTCCCACTGCCATTTGGACCGAAGCACCAGAAGGGGATTTTCACTCTTTTTTTAAGGTTGGGGGTTGGGTGGGGCACTGTCCCTTTTAACAGGAGGCCTCATCTTCTGCCAGGATTACTGCTACACTCGTCTCTACCCCACAGGCTAGGAGCCTCTAAAATACAAATCAGAGAGCATACCAGGCTCCCTTGGTTCACAGGACTGAGATGCCATCCCTCTGCCTGGCCCCAACTCCTCTGTTCACTCATCACTTGCTGTTTCTAGCATATCTGTGCCTGGTTCTAGGGTGGGCGCTGGAGGCAGAGATGCTGGTAGATCTAGGCAAAAAGGGAGACCAAAAAGTAAAGTGACAACTATCAATTTTGGGTAGCACCAGAATTCTGAGGTGGGCATCCCTCAGTATGCAGACCTGTGCCCATTCAGTCTCTTCTGCTCACAGACCCTTCCTGGGTCTCTACTCCTTAAAATTCTACTTGACCTTCAACTAAAGCCCAGGTTCCTGAGAGCTTCTCCAAGGGGCATGGTAAATGTTTGATGACAGAATGACTGGATCCCCTGAGGTAGCTCTCCCTGAGCCCCCTCTGTAGGTTCACAGTGCTGTTACCATGCCTGTGTTTAGGAGGCCCTCAGGAGAATGTCTCCTGAAGGAATGATGGGCAAGAGGATGGCCTGGGGTTCAGCAGTGTCCCAGTGTCCCGTAGGGCTGGGGTCTGAGGGTGAGCAGCAGTCCTGGACCCTTCAGCACCACGGCCAGCTCCCAGAACATATGCCCTGGAGAAAGAGGTGGGGCCGAGCCTGGGAGCCTAGAAATGTCATTGGCCACGGGAATTGCCAACCACAATGCTACCTGCTGGGGACAGCAGGGCAAATTAAGAGCCTACTGTGTGCCAGTTCCTGTGCTAGAGGCTGGGGCAATGACAGACCCTGAGGGGGTATGAGACATCGGAGGGAAATTACAAGGCAGGGAGATAGGTGGTAATCATAATGGGGCCACCTTACTTGGCCTGACAGTGTCCAGATGGAAGGACACGCCAGCTGCCTCATAAAGAGAGTGATAGTATAGTGTCCTGGGCTTCAAAGTCAGATGCCTGAGCTTTATTCCTTAACTCTCTAGCCTTGGGCAAATCTCTCCATCTGAGTCTCTGTTTCTTCATCTGGAGAAAGAGTTAATTCCTTACCATGAAGTTGCACAAATAAAGGTTCAGGGTCATTGTGACAGCAGCCTAAGTGGCAGGCACGATTAGTATTGTTTATGACTATAGTCAACAAGTACGTAAGAAAGAGCCAAGTGAAGGAGGCAGGAGAATGAGGTCCCAAGTGAGGGACTGCACAGGCAAGATGTGGGAACTTGACAGAAAGGTCCAAGAGTGGAGAACCACAGTAGCTTCAGGTTGCTGGAGAACCAACCCTCTTGGCTAGTAATAGAGGGTACCCCAAGGGGGGTAGACCCTCTTCCTGTGGACAGTTGCTGGGTCAGGGCAGGGAAAGACTCAGAGAAGGCACTGTGGGGGGCCTCCTATGAAGGCTCAAAAAGGCACCCTCCCCCGATGATGAGTGAGGTACAGACCTGGCTGGCCCTTTACTAGGGCCAGGGGCCCCTGAGGAACAGTTCCTGAGAAGTGGATGTGTGGAGCTCATTCTCCTGCCAGAGAGCCCTCGGGAGGCTCTGGCTAGAGGTTCAGGACCCCAGACTTTCCTACTCCGCTCCTAACTCCTAAAGAGCCAGATCCTGGGGGGAAGAGTTTAAGGAGTGGCTGAGCCCTCCCTCTCCTAGTTCTGGCCTTGGCTCTTTAATGAAAAGTGGCAGTCAATTGGGCGGCACCTGTGGCTCAGTGGACAGGGTGCCAGCCCCATATACAGAGGGTGGTGGGTTCAAACCCGGTCCTGGCCAAATTGCAACAAAAATTAGCTGGGCATTGTGGTGGGTGCCTGTAGTCCCAGCTACTTGGGAGGCTGAGGCAAGAGAATCGCCTAGGACTAGGAATTGGAGGTTGCTGTGAGCTGTGTGATGTCACAGCACTCTACTGAGTGTGATAAAGTGAGGCTCTGTCTCTACGAAAATAAAAAAGAAAGAAAGAAAAGAAAAGAAAAAAAGAAAAGTGGCAGTCAAGTCTCCATCACCTTCCAGCAGAGGGGCTGTCGGGAGATCTAGGAATCGCCACTGAACAGCATCAGTACTATGATGCTGTGGTGGGAACTGCGGAGCTCAGTAGAGGCCCCCAACTGAGGTTTTTGTGGAGGTGGTCACGGAACCTTTCTGGAGGAGCAACATGTAAGTGTAGACCAAAGTGGGCGTGTCACCAGGTGACTCTGGGGATCCTAGAATAGGGAACTCTGTATGCAAAGGGCAAGTCTCACAGGGAGCCGCGAGGGGCTCCGTATTCCCAGCCATCCTCCCACCTATTCCCCTAGTCCCTTTACCCACAGTACAGGGTTAAACGAGGCAACAGGGAAGAAGAAAAAAATCTAATAGTAAGAGCGATAATAAGAGCTAGTTTTTACTTTTAGTGTTCCCCATGGGCTCAGCACTTTACAGACATCACCTCATGTAACCTGCACTGCAACTGGGAAAGATACCATTGCTGTTGTACCTCTGAGGACAGAGGAGGGAAAGGACGGCCAAGCCCAATGGGCTGGTGGAGCAAGGCAGAAAAGCTCTGTGGAAGAGGTGAGCCTGGGCCAGACGGATCTTGAGGATCTGGACCCAAAGGGGAGATGAGAAGACAGCTGGGCCCTTGGGCAAGAATGGTCCTGGAGCATACGGAAGATGGAGTGGCCCAGGTGGGAGGGGAGTGGCTGGTGAGGGCTGCTCTTGACTTTTAGCCTGATGCCAAGAACAACAGATGCTTCTGGAGGTCAGATTGGGGCAGAAATGAATGATACCTACAGGGCAGGAGCTAGGAAACAGAACAGAACACTCTGACCCACTACAGCACCAATAGCTGGCCCAGCAATTCCATATTCTTAAGTTTGTGAGCTCTCCTGATTTTTGTTTTTAGGGTTTTAAGTCTCTGAGAGCCAAATACCACTCATCACTCATGTGTGCTCCAGTCTCCAGCTTTCTACCTTGGCTGTGAGCTAGGGCACAGGCTATGGTGCCTCTGTGCCCACTTACGGTTGAGGAGTACCCTCCATGTCATCTGGCTACAGGGCACTGTGATTCGGGTTCAGACTGGATTTAAATTGGGGCTCTGCTCACCACCTAGCCCATGACTGTGTTTAACTCTGGGCAGTTGTATTTTTCTTCTTTGTGATTTTCTGTATTTCTAATTTTTCTACAATGAACATTCATCATACTTCTGGCCTTTTCAAAAGGGAAAATAATTTTTCAAAAGGGATTTCACCCTCTTCTGACCACCTGGAGACAGGAGGTTGGTGCTTATTGTAAATTCACTGACACGACAGGGAACAGCTGCTGGAGAGGAGGTGGGGCAGAGACAGGAAGCCCCAGAGGCTTTGAAATCCAGGAGGATAGGAAGCCGTGAGCTTTCCGGGGAGCCAAGTCTAGCCGAAGTCTTGGCAATGACTCTTCTACAGCAGAGCCCTGCTCTGTCCATGCATCTATTGCTTCCATGCCCCCATGCCATTCTCCAGTCCATGCTCTCTCCCCACTCAAAAACCCTCTCCTGGCTTCAAGGTATTTCTAATAGCATCCTAGGAAGCCCTGCATGAACCCTGTCCTCATTCCCTACTTTCACCTTCCCTGACCCCTGCTAACCCTACTCAGCCACACTGGCTTTCTTTTTGTTCCTCTAATAGGCCAGCAACAACCCTCATCCTACCCCAGGGCCTTTTCACTTACGCTTGTGTCTCTACCTAAATATTCTACACCATCTCTGTCCAATAGAAATATGTAATAATATGAGACCCATATGTAATTGTAAATTTTCCAACAGCCATGGCAGAAATTAACTCTTTTTTTTTTTTTTTTGAGATGGAGCCTCAAGCTATCTCCCTGGGTAGAGTGCCATGGCATCACAGCTCATAGCAACCTCCAACTCCTGGGCTCAAGCGAGTCTCCTGTCTCCACCTCCCAAGTAGCTGGGACCACAGGCGCCCACCACAACGCCCGGCCATTTTTTGGTTGCAGCCAT
>CAUYQV010111390.1:0-49807 GCA_963574575.1 Galagoides demidoff
TCCCAGCTACTTGGGAGGCGGAGGCAGGAGACTCGCTTGAGCCCAGGAGTTGGAGGTTGCTATGAGCTGTGATGCCATGGCACTCTACCCAGGGGGATAGCTTGAGGCTCCGTCTCAAAAAAAAAAAAAAAAAGAATAAAAATCACTTTACCACAAGGATATTTGCATCAGAATGTTTACTATAGCTCAGTTCACAATTGCCAAGACATGAAGCAGCCCAAGTGCCCATCAACCCATGAATGGATTAACAAACTATGGTATATGTATATCCTGGAGTACTATTCAGCCTTAAGGGAAGATGGAGACTTTCTATCTTTTGTGTTTACCTAGAGTTGAAACACAACACTTACTACATTCTTCTTAATAAAGTATCTCAAGAATGGGGGGAAAAGTATCCAATGTACTCAATACTAATATGAAACCAATATTTAAACACACAGTCATATGAAAGAAAAAACACAAGTATAATCTAGCAGAGGGGGGAAGGGAGCGGAAGGAGGGCGGGCAACTGGCCAGATCTCACCTAATGTGTACAATGTGAGGGAGTCCTGGGTGAGGGGCTCAACTACAACTTGAACTTTACCTTAGGATTGAAAACGATGTAACCTTTTAACATTTATACCCTCATTTAATCTGAAATTTTAAAAAACTTTTAAAAAAAGAAAACTGGCTCGGTGCCTGTAGCTCAAGCAGCTAAGGCACCAGTCACATACACCGGAGCTGGTAGCTTTGAATCCAGCCTGGGCCTGCCAAATAACAATGACAACTACAACCAAAAAATAGCCAGGCATTGTGATGGGCGCCTGTAGTCCCAACTACTTGGGAGGCTGAGGCAAATCGTTTAAGCCCAAGAGTTGGAAGCTGCTATGATCTGTGATGCCACAGCACTGTACCCAGGGCCATAGCTTGAGGCTCTGTCTCAAAAAAAAAAACAAAAACAAAAAAAACTGATTATAAGACAACGCTGTGGTCAGTGAAATAGCCCCTCACATTCTTTATACATAGAGAAATAGATCAGCTTGATGATTCTAGTCCAAATGCCAGCCACAATTTGGATGCCACTCACTCCTAAGTTAATTGCAAGTTAGCTAAGCACCAGAGCTATGAGCAGAATTAAGCTTGTGCTTCATTTGTGGCTGTTGAAAGGCCTAACCGCCTGATTGCCATAGTCTGATGACTGTGGACGTGGCTCCTTTGCAGGGGACTTCCTCAAGTGAGGCATCAGCTACAGGTCAGGTCAGGGTGAGGCAGCAGGCCCAAGCCCCACAACAGCAGGGCTGGAGCTAAGACACATAGCTGCCTCCTCCAGGCAAGCTGCTGAGCCTCTCCAGGTACAGTTTCCTCATGTAAAGTGGGGCAGATTACAGCACCACCTATCTCGTCCTGGTGTCTAGAGGATGACATGAGCTGACAATCGTGGTGGCCTCCTCAGCACAGTGCAGGGAGCCTGGCAGCCAACTCGGCACCAGCAAGTCAATCTCACTGGCAGTTGCTGGTCAACTCTAGAAGCCTGAGTCTCAGCCCTTGGACTCCAAACCACCTCAAGCCTCAGTCTCCTTATCTACCAAGAGGACAGAGCAGGAATCCCCCGCTGGCTTTTGTAGGCTGGAAGGAATGATTTCTCAAGCGCCTCAGCAGCCTGCACAGATGCAAAGCACTGTCGTCCTGCTGCTGCCTTCCTCGATCCAACCTGCCAATGGCAAAGACTCAGACGAAAAGTGGGAGGCAAAGTACAACTTCCAGCAACAGATGACTCAGATCAAGGTATCACCTGACTGAAGGAGATGTCAGCACACTAGTGAGGACTTCAAAAGTAGGCAAGCCCCGTGTTCTCCTGTGCACTGATTGACCTGCAGCGCTCACATGCTGGAGGAACTCGGCAGGGAGACCTAATGCACCAGCCCACATGCAGACACAGCTGGGACCTGGTCAGACCAGGCTCTCTCTATCCCATGTGGCTTAGGAGTAATGGAGAATAAATAGACTCTTCTTTCTTTATACAATCTTAAAACTGTTTATGGGGGATTTTATTTTGTTTTCATGATGCGCTGTGTTATATAAAGTTTTGTATAAATTTTATACAAAATTGCTTTGTAGTCATGATAGCCACATCTGCTGCATTTCTTCACCAACAATATCCCAAGGGTGTGGGGAATCCCAGGGGTCCGGCCAGCCCGGCTGCCGTAGCCGCTCTCTCACCTTCTCGTAGGGAATCTGCAGCAGCTCCAGCACCACGGCGTGTGCGCCCATGTTCCTCAGTAGCCGCTGCTGCTGCTTCCTGCTCTTCCTCACCGTGGCACTCTCCTGGACGCACAGTTTGCTCAGTCGAATCAAAATCTGGTAGAAAGAGATCGACCTCAGAAACTTAGGCACTACAGCTGGAAAAAGATTAGAGGGGGTCACAGTGGGCAGGGGGACGAAAGGGATCACAATTTGCTAAAAGCCTTAAGCGAAGGGAGTTCCTCTGATATGTGAGAGCTCTGTTGCTGCATCAAACCAAATCCACATAAGACTGTGTCTTCCAGAACAAGCAGAGGATTAGGGCTTCAGCAGCAAGTAGGACAGCTTCAGACAGACAGCGGAAAATGGCATGACCTGGCATTACTGCTGCTCTAGGGTAAAACATACCAAGCTCCCAAAGGCCCAACTTTGCACCACCTTACGCAAAGCTTCCTAAAGTACTGCACTGCGCACCAGGCCCTGAGATACAACTTTGATGGTTACATTCATTAGACCTTCATTCAACTACGAAACTTCAGATGAATGTGGTACCTATAGGCTGTAACAGGGCAGGTGAGGAGACTGAGAACACACAAATATAACATAGCAGAGCTGAGTCTGGAGATCACAGCTGACACTAAACCCCTGAGCTTACCCTGAGCTCCACCGCCTCCCTGTTAAACTTCATGAAGAAAAAAACTCATATGCATGTCTTCAACTTGGCTATCCCAAGCTAAAGCTTTTTAGAAGATTCATAAAGGAGGAAAAATGGTCTCAGCACCTGCAGCACAGTGGTTATGGTGCTGGCCACATACACCAAGGCTAGTGGGTTTGAACCCAGCCCAGGCCAGCTAAACAACAATGACAACTGCAACAAAAAAATAGCCGGGTGTTGTGGCGGGCACCTGTAGTCCCAGCTACTAAGGAGCCTGAGGCAAGAGAATTGCTTAAGCCCAAGTTTTTGAGGTTGCTGTGAGCTGTGATGCTATAGCACTCTACCAAGGGCGATACTCTAAAGAAAAGGAAGAAAAGGAGGAAAAGGAGGAAAAACAGTGGTGGAGAAGGGACTTACCTCCTTCACCACTCTGTAGTTGTAGCTGCTGGTGCTTTCATGCTTTTGTGACTTGTTGTTCCCCTCCTAGAGACCAAAGTGGACAGAAGTGTGGTTTGTACAACTCCTGGGCTGTCGGTTTGTTAGGGCAGCGAGGCCCTTTATGAAAGAATGGGAGCTTGGCACTGTTTTCCAACAGCCGTGCTGGGTTGATGCCCACATCATCTACCTACTCACAATTCCCTTGGGAAAGGGCGGTGGGCCAGGCCATGGCTAGAGACCATGTTTACTCTCAAGTGGGTCTGCAAGAGCAACCTGATGCTAAGTCACACAACACCGAAGTCTCTTCTACACGATTCACAGTGACACAAGACACATAGCTAAACTTTGACTTTGTACCTTATCTCCTAGTGGAACAGTGGTTACCCCAGTTACATAACAAGTAGATCTCTTAAAAATATAACCCAACCTCTTCACTTCTGCCTAAAGCCAGAATAGGATGCTGGTTTTGAGAAGCTCATTCTCCTATTCTGGCAGCTGAACTTAGGTTTCACTCACCTCTGTTTTCTTATGTTCATTTTCACCAGATACACCATCCATGGTCTCATCAGGGCCCTGCCCTTTGTACACCCAAAGCTCTGACTTTTCCACGATGGACCTCAGCTGATCCAGGTCTTGTTTGATCTGCTTGTAGTTGTCCACATCTTGGCTGGTCACCAGCAGTTGAACCTTAATGAACGCAACCCATTAGGTGCACACAGCAGTTTCTTGGATACACGACACACAAACAGGCAAGCTCAACTACCTGTTTGAAGGCCTGGAGCACCTCCTGCCTCTGACTGAAGTGCCGAAAGAGGAGCTGCAGGGCCCCCGACACCAGGGGCGGGTAGTCATGCATCGTCAAGTGGAGCAAGACGCGGAGGAAGGTTCTGCCCCCATGGTCGTCCAGGTCCAACGGGGTGTTCTCCTCACTAAAGGGGCACATGGGAGGGAAAAGGCCCAGTGAACCTCAGCCACTGCCTCTCCCCCACCTGGAGCCAGGCGCTCCTGAACTGATTACACTTCTAACACCGTATGCTTAAGTCATGTGACCTGACTTTTCATTAGCTCCCTTTTTTTTTTTTGAGACTGAGCCTCAAGCTATCCCCCTGGGTAGAGTGCCATGGCATCACAGCTCATAGCAACCTCCAACTCCTGGGCTCAAGCGAGTCTCCTGCCTTTGCCTCCCAAGTAGCTGAGACCACAGGCGCCCGCCACAACGCCCGGCCATTTTTTGGTTGTAGCCATCATTGTTGTTTTGGCGGGTCCGGGCTGGGGATTCGAACCCGCCACCTTAGGTGTATATGGCTGGTGCCTTAGCCGATTGAGCCACAGGCGCCAAGCCCCAGCTCCCTTAACAATACAATTTTGCTTTATTTTCAGCTATATTGTGGGAGGAAGGGACAATTAAGTTCTCACAATTTTCTTTTTTTTGAGACAGAGTCTTACTCAGTCACCCTGGAGTTGAAGTGCCGTGACGTCATAGTTCACAGCAACCTCAAACTCTTGGGTTTGAGCAGACTCTTGCCTCAGCTTCCCAAGTAGCTGGGACTACAGGCAACTACCACAACGCCCAGCTAATCTTTCTACTTTTAGTAGCATTACGGTCTCGCTTTGCTCAGGTTGGTCTTGAACTCCTAAGCTCAGGTGATGCACACACCTCTGCCTCCCAGAGTGCAAGGATTATAGGCATGAACCACTGCACCTGGCAAAATATCGAATTTTAAACCAAAGTCTCTCCACTCCTGAAGAGACGAGACTGGATTTATAAACAGACTCCTGACACCTAGATGAGGGTGTCTGCAGGGCTTCATCTGTGGTCTGAGAAATGTAAACAGGGGCATTTCCCTTGCGTATTAGTTTATTTTTTATTCAAAGTGCTGTAATTCATTGCCTAACAAATTATCTGTGTTGAAGACCAGCTTTTCTTATTTCTAGTTTTTAGCTGACTGATATCTTGGCCTATCCAAAGTCCACTGATCATACAGTTGGATGCCATGCTGCTGTTAGACTGCTGTGAGTGCCCAGATACTCTTATGCTCTGCATTTATCTCATCACAAATCCATAGTAGTTCAGTATGGCAGACTCAATCTGAGGTGTGCTGCCATGAACTAGTATAACTCAGTGTTCTTCAAACTGGAATTACTCAACATATTATCGGGGTTATATCAATGTCTATGATAACTGTGTTATTTGTGTAATTAAAAAATTAATAAGCATATCCTGGATCAAATGGCAGACTAGTCCATAACTGGGTATTGCCACTTAATCACTGCATCAGCACCTACAGTTATGTTTACAATCAAATCAGTGACAAATGTTTAGACTTTCATGGTTGCAGGTTAATAAGAGCAGCACAGAGAGGACTTAGCATTGAATGCTATATTCACACAAGGTATTCCAAGAGATGAGACTGATGTCTTGGCCTAGACCCGTGCTGTCCAATGTAAGGAACATGATGTGGATCACACAGCCCAGGGAAGTGTCATCATGCTCCCAGTAAAACAACTCCATCCATAACAATAAATAATGTTGTTAATTCAAATTTCACAAGTTTTATATTAAGCATTGATGAAGACAGTATTAACAGTCTCTTCATCAAAGCTTAATATCCCCAACAAAGTATTCACATCTTTGTGTAGCCCCCACCACCACACTGATGCTGGGCTTGGTCATGGGATTTGCTTTGACAAAAAGGAGATTAGCAAACACAGGGCAAGCAGAAGTTTAATTAGTTCTTACACACTGTTGGCTTGTTCTCTTGCAGCACTCACACTGGGAGTCAACTGCCACGCTATAAGGAAGCCCAAGCTATCCTCATGACGGGGAGAAGAACAGGAAGAGGCCTCAGAGGCCTCAGAGGCATCGCTGCCAAGGTCCCAGCCCCAGTCACCCAACAGTGACCAGCAGAAGGACCAGCTGGCTTAGCCCCAGTCAACCCAAGGAGCTGAGAAAGGTAATACAATGGTTGTTGTTTTAACCTTCAAGTTTTTTAGAGTAGTATGTCATGTAGCAATAGATAATTAAACCAAGTATGTCAATTATAAGAACTCTGTGCATAGGGCATTTTATGTTTGTAGGTATATGAGTTTCATAGTAACATTTTATGTCAAAATTGAGCAATGTGATATTTTTAAAAGGACTTCATGGCTCAGTGCCTGTGGCTCAAGTGGTTAAGGCGCCAGTCACATACACCTAAGGTGGCGGGTTCGAATACAGCTCAGGCTGCCAAAAAAACAACAATGACGGCTGCAACCAAAAAATAGCCAGGCACTGTGGCGGGCGCCTGTGGTCCCAGCTACTTGGGAGGCTGAGGCAGGAGACTCACTTAAGCCCGGGAGTTGGAGGTTGCTGTGAGCTGTGATGCCACAGCACTCTACCCAGGGGGACAGCTTGAGGCTCTGTCTCAGAAAAAAAAAAAAAAAAAAAAAAGGGCTTCATATGTTAATATTAGGAAAAATCAACAGCCTGCAAATAGCTCATAGGTAAAAGCAGGCCTAGCAGAAGCAAAATTAAATAATCTTACTAATCTCTCTCTGTTTTGAGCCCCTGCCTTTCTATTCTTTCTTTTGACCATAATTTTTCGCCATTTAAAAATAATCTTATAATGTATATGTTTTGAGAAACCTCAATTTTTTTTTTTGTCCTAGGCAAGAAACACACACATACACATACACAAAATAAAGCCAACTAAGAAGACTCCAACTTGTGTAGTAAGAGTTCCAAAGAAAGTACTTAAACAACATAGCTCCAAAGACTAAATATTTACTAATACAGACAAGGAAAAGCCTTTGAGGGATAAACAGGGGTAGTCTTCCCAGTTGTACAATCACCTACAAAACAGTAACTGAAAATATACTTTCCTTCCTCCAAAGATGCCTTCTGCTTGCTCCTCAATGTGTTCAAAGTCAAGAGCACCTGGAACGTTGGAGAACATAACTTCAGATACTTCAGACACAAGAAGGCCTGAAAACGTGTTGCTGGCAAACTTATCGGAAAGTTTTGCAGGAGCAAAACTGTTGGGTTAACCCCAAATCTTCCAGAACCACATTTTGCAAAGCTACAGAGAGCCAGACCAACCCAAATGACACCATCCAAAGCCCCACCTTCCAGACATGCCTCCTTCACTGCATGGCCCCCCAGCCGAAGGTCTTTGGATAACCTCGTCCAAAGAAGCTTGAGGCTTGGAAGTGGGATTATCTCTACCACCACCCTCTCCCTAACCCTTTGCCACTATTCTCAACATGAATCAAAGTTGCTCGTGGATAATAATGAGTCAAAGTGTTGCTAGTGGAAATAAGGTAATTGGTGAGTTTTTATTTTGGGTTTTGTTTCTGGAGGATGGGTAGGTATTTCATAGGTAACCCCAACACTAGAAATGTCAACTGCCTCATGCCTAAGATACTCCAAGACAGAAGGATACCAGATCCATCCCAGGAGGAATCTAGGCTCTTTCAATGAGTCCCCTGCCCCAAAAGAGTAAGTGCCAGGACTGTGTCTTAAAATACAATAGTCCTCCAAAACATTAACACTTTTACCTTTTTTCTAGAAGATACTATGTGGATTCCCAGTTTTCATTATACCCACATCCCATCTTAGGCTGAAATTCCATTCTGGAATCACTAACCTGGTACATTACTTGGCCCTTCTTGGCTGCTGTTTCCAGAGGATGTTTCTGAAGTCTGGGAATTGCTTTCATCAAACTCCCGCTTAAATATACACAGGAGGCAGGAGATCCTATAATCCAACCTCACATTCAAAATAAACTAAAGATTCAAGTGGAAATGGAAACAGATTCGTTACATTAACATACCACCTTGAACACGCTGCCAAGCCACTACACTCTGGCAGGGCCTGGTATCAGCTGCATCAATTACCTTAAGCACTAAACGAGTCAAATATTTGGCTTAGATTTCAACAATCATCTTAACAGCAACAGACTTCCATGGGGCATGTCAAGTCAGCCCACGGCACCTGAGTCTCTAGTGTAAACTTCTGCATCCTGGCAATTAATTTAACAACTGGAATGCTAAATCACTGACTCTCAGCTCCATCCTCTATAAAACATTATGTCACTAAGTATTAAATGCCTACTCTTGGCTTAACACTGAAAAGAATGAAGTTGCCTGCTTTGGACTTAAGAGGATAATTTTTTTTTCCTACTGAAAAATTAGCTTGGTTGATATTTTCTATGTCTGTCTGTTTCCTCTGGCTTAGGTATAAGCCCTGGGGGGCTTCTTTCACTTTCTGTGTTGCCTCACCCTCTATTCCAGCACAGGGTCACTTTGACCAGGACTGTCAAAGACTAGAACCAAAAAGAAAGATGAACCAGCTGATGTTATTTAGGGATCTTACTGACGCTCTTCTGTGTGTTCTCCCCATCTCAGCTTTGCCTTCTTGGCAGCCTTCCCCGATCTCAGGACTGTCACCTCTCCCAGGTGGAGACAGATCTGTGGCCGGCCTCCAAGTCTCAATGTTCCTAGTGCCCGGTGGACACTGTATTTGGTATCTTCCCAGAGCCTCAAACTGAGTATTGTTCAAATTGAACCATGGTGGTTAATTTTTGGTGTCAGCCTGCCTGGAGTGCAGGATACCTAGATAGCTGGTAAAGCATTATTTCTAGGTATGTCTGTAAGGGTGTTTCCAGAAGGGCATTTGAATCTGTGGACTGATAAAGAAGGTCTGCTCTCACCCAGCGTGGGTGGGCACCAGCCATTGCATCAAGGCAAATTCACTCTCTCTGGAGCCGGGACATTCATCTTGCCCCACCCTTGCACACCAGAGCTCTGGGTTCTCAGGCTTTTTTGGCTTTGGACTTAAGAGTTTCACCATCAGTTCCTCTGGTTCTGAGGCCTTGGGATGCAGACTGAATTTATACCGCTGGTTCTCCTAAGCCTCAGCATGCAGGAGACACTGTGCGCATGCCAATTGCCTCTTCCTAACTTTATGTGCCCTACTGATTCTGTTCCTCTGACTAATACACTAACAGAGTCCGTCCTGCTGTCTTCTACTTCCCTGCCTGGGTTCCCTTAGCCTCTGTCAATCTCAGGATCATCAGCACCTCCTCCCCTGACACACACATCTCATCCGAGAAGCAGCCCTGGAGGCTCCCTGTCTACCACTGCTCATGGGTTTCCCCCCCTACTTCATACAACCCTGCTCAATCACTCATCATCTTCCACTGAGGCCACTGATAGAACGAAATTTATCCTGTCTATCTCCCAAAGGTGCTTTTCTTCTGTTAACCCCCTGCTTGAAGACTTTCAGAAGCTTGCCACAGACTAAAGTCTTAACACCTTAGACACCCAAAGCTCTCTAGAGTGTGGCCCAGTTTTCCTTTCCAACCTCATTTCTGACAACTTCCCTTCAACACAGTCTATGTCTGTCCCTGCCCCAGGAGAACTGCTGACTGACCCACACCCCATGACAACCTGTTTCAAGCCGCAACAGCCACCTGAAAATGGCCCCTTATTTCTACATGCAAAAAGCCCATGCTTAAAGGCTCAGATGAAATCCTTCCTCCTCCATAAATCTACTCTGATCTTTACCACGTGGAGTCAGTCACATAAGACCTTTTCTCATGGTTTTATTTCTACATACACACAGCTCCATCACACCGTATTCTACTTAACTACAAACCCCTTGTGGACACAGCCCCTGTCCAAACACTTCTGTATCCCTCACAGGGCCCAGCAAAGGGCCTTGCACATAGGAGGGGCCACTAAGCATCTGTGGAAAGAATGACTCAATTGATCAGTCACTCTCAGATCACTACAGTAAGCACCTCAAGATGCAGCAAGATGCACCGTGTCATTTCTGATAAACACCCATGACGGTAACTTGGGACACAAAGGTCATGGCCTAAGAAACCTTTCCCTACTTTTGGCCAGGCCTGAATTCACTAAGGCTTCTTAGTGAAGCTGTTCTTTATTGTCCTAAGGAGATTACTTTGAAGAGTTCCTATGATGCTTTCAAAGCACTGGTAGAATGTGATTTCAGAGGGGACAGGAGGGGAGGGGAGGAATCCTCAAGCCTATGAACACTCAAATCTAGTCCATCTTCTAGGGTTGAGGCAGGCAACATGGGATAAAGGGGAAAGGTGTTAACACGATTCTTTCCATTTAGGAGCAGAGGATTTTGTTGATGGATAAAAATTACCTACATGGTACAGAACAGGGAAGCACAGGTTGGGAAGAGGGGTGGGTTCAAAGCCATGGTGAGGATCCCACACCTAGAACAAAGCCCTCCCTGCAGGCTGGATCCCATCCCAAATTGCACACACAAGGACTCTGCTCTTATAATTCTCTCTCCCCTACCTCAACAATTTCCTCCCCCACACAATCATTCCCACTCACTAGATAAGCTTACTATAACCTGCCAAATTAAAAAAATTGCAACATAAATGAAACCTCATCACCAACAATTGCTCCCTGCCCATCCACCACATCTCTGTGCATCTTTACTGCCCATCTGACCAAAAAGTTATCTATCTCTGCTCCTTGGATTCACCTTCCCTGCTTCCATCTTGAACTTAACCTGTTCCAACTTGGCTCAGCAAAGGGTCTTTGAATCTGCTGTTCCCTTGGCCTCAGATACTCTTTTCCTAGATATCCAAAGGCCAGTGCCTTGCTTCGTTCAAGTCTCTGATCACGTCACCAGACTGGAGAAGTGTTCTCTGATCAGCCCATCAGATGCAATATCCCTTGGGTCCCATCCCCAGAAGTCTTGAAGCCATCTAGGCCCTCTGTTATATTTCAACATTTCATAGCACTTATTTTTAATATATGGCTATGCCACCTATCAAAATGTAAGCTCTTTGGGAGCAGGAATTTAATCTATTTTGCTCCTTGCTAGGTCCTCAATACTAAAAGGAACTTGGTGCAGAGCTGGTCTCAAAAACTATTTCTTAAATGAATGAAAAAGGAAGGGAACGATGAGGGACTCTGCATAATTGCCGTAACCTCGAGCTAAATCTGAATATGCAGGTGTGGCAGCTACGTGGAGCAGCACAGCTAAGTGAACTAGAGCAGAGGGCATGCATGGGGGCCGGTAACTGCAGGAGGCTAAGGTCACTACAGGGCGTCATGGTAAGGTTGGAGGGAGAGCCACACTGGGAGGGGCGGGAGATGACAGTAAAAGGGTTAAGAGGAGCCGGTGCACAAATGATGCCAAGGGATGAGCTGAGAACGTGCCCCCCACCTTTCCTCCTAGAGAACCCTGTGTTCCATCAAAGCAGAGAGACTAGATCTGGAGAGTGCCCTATAAAGCCCCACCTTTGGCTCCTGCGTACCTGGAGTATCTCAATGATCTTCAGCTTGGTGTCCATGACCATGATGTCCTCCTTCTCCGGCTCTGCCTGTTTCACGTTGCCCTCAGGGGCAGCAGCCATGGGAGTCATGGGCAAAAAGCCTCCTCCCCGGAGCACCACCTGGGTCATCAGCTCTCCCACACCATGAATAGACCTCATCACGTTACTGCCTAGGAAGGGCAGGACAGACCAGTCACAACATCTCTAAGGAGCCCTGAGGCATCATCATTACTTAACATACTACAGGACCAACGGGAACCTGAAAGGGTACAGGCACACCGAAAACTTGGGATTCCTGACAACAGTGGAGAGACTGTGGGCCTTGCAATCCTCCAAGGGAATATTTCTGTGTATTAATTCACATGCCACATTTTATCAGTCACCAACGAAGTGTTTGTTCCTATGCACAGCACTAGGGATATAAGAGTTAACAGGGCCTGAATCCTGGTGCCGGTTCTGAAAGCTGCCTGATCTTGGGTACACTGTACATATTACTACTCCTGAGGTTCAGCTGCCTTTTCTACAAAATGAAAATAAAGGAGCTCCACAGAAGGATTAGATGGTATAATATATGCAAAATGACTGAGCACGGGATCTAGCAAGTAGTGGGAGATAAGTCCATGGACCTATTCTGTTCTAGCTGAGGAAGACCAGTTAAACAACCATCAATACATGGTCGTGGACTAGAACAGAAGAAGTCCATGGACTTATCAGATCTGTACTCCTCTGACCCTAAGGCAGAGGAAGAAACAAACATATAAAGGCAGATCCTATCACAGAGAATTTACAAAGTGGACATAGCTACCAAGAAATAAGCCTGGATTTTATTTCTTCATATACAAATATTATCATCAAAGGCCTCGTGAATATCAAGAACAATGACAAGACATGCATTTGTGAGAGAAAGACATTCTGAATGTCAGGTAACTTTCAAACTGTTCGACACACAGACTCTCACGCACAAATACGAAGGAAAAACAGCAACATGCTAATACTGGTTGACTCTAAGTCCTGGGGAACCCTAAACTGTTCTTTCCACTTTTTTTAATTCAGTATTTGAAAATGTTCACAATGGGAAGTGGGAAGGACTGGACCAGGAACGAACAGGGCCTCACACATAACGTATGGCATGAGGTTAACAGGAAAGGCTGGGAGGGCATCTCTCAGATGTATGGGCACCTTCAGATACTCACTCTTCAGCTTCTCCACATCATCGTTACCTTTATTCTCTTCTCCTTTTGCCATCTTGCTAATGGGGAAGATTGTCGTCACATGCACACAGTCCAATATGGCCAGGAGGATCTTGGTTAATCTCAGAAGGTCAGAGAAATTGTAGAAACCAAAGTATATGAGATTCCTAGCTAAGTTTACAACCTATCGTACCAAAAAAAAAAAAAGAAGAGGAAGAAGAAGGCGGTATTTCAGGAAATGCATCCTTCAGTTCCATTTAATGTCTACCAATTTAAAAATGACAGATTTTGGCCAGCACAGTGGCTCAGGGCTAAAATCCTAGCACTGTGGGAGGCCAAGGCAGGAGGATCACCTGAGCTCAGGAGTTTGAGACCAGCCTAAGCTAGAGTGAGACCCTGTTCCTATTAAAAATAGAAAGGTAGCTGGGCATCGTGGTAGGCACTTGTAGTCCCTGCTACTCAGGAGGCTGAGGCAAAAAGATCACTTGAGTCCAAGAGTTGAGGTTGCTGTGAGCTATGATGCTGTAGCCCCTCTACCCAAGGTAACAGAGACTCTGTCCTTCAAAAATAAAGTAAATAAACACAACAGATTTTGACCTTTCTTATAGTAAATGAAGACATATACAATATTTTGCTTGCAATTTCTAATAACATGTCACTTAATTTCATTAAGGAAGAAAAATAAGAAATGGAAAACTACTGATGTGCTTTCATGACAAGTTAATTTTTCAAAATGAGTTAATGTGCACAGCTTTCCAGGAAAAAGAGTTGGGCAAAAAGAGTTATTCCCAACAAGGACAGAAAAAACAACACTGCAATCCCTGGAAATCTTACTTAAAAGGGTAAAGTGGTCTCAGAAACATTTGAACTCAAAGGCAATAAAGATTTATGTTCCTCAAATGGTTTATCTATGGCAGATCTCAACCACGGTGTTTTCCCCCTGCCATTTTAAATCCAGAGTACAGAGTAAGCATAATGTTTTGTCTTTTTAATGATCCAATTCACTTTGCATATTTCTTTTCATTGGTGTCAGTTCTATTTAACACTGGAAAAACTGAGCTGAATTTCATTACAAAACCAAAAAGCTTCATGATAAAATCACCACCTGTTCAAGTATTTCTTTTTTATTTACCCCATAGAAAAATGACCCCTGAAATGCAGATAACACACACAGATCATTTCATGATGAGTTACCTCAAACGTAAGCTTATTTTTTTCCTTATCAGAGAAAGGAAACCTCTGACAAACCACATCCCTTAAATACTCCTCCACAAATTCCATGGTCTGCGCAAACCTCTCCTTAATTTCATCTTTGGAAGTTCCACTACTATCATAGCTGAAAGGAAAGGAGAAAAGGAAAGGAAGTCAAATTTCAAGTTCTTCCCACTGAGGCCTTCTCAGGCCTCTCAGCCTCAAGAGTCAGCATCCCCCACCCTTCCTATGCGTGACCCTAACTTTGTTCTTATCTCCTATCACCGACACACACATTTTAGTCGTTTATCTCGTCTATCATCAGTCTTCCCCCCACTAGCATAGGGTTAGTTTTCTATTTTATTCACATATATATTCCCTGAGCTTGGCACATAGTACACAGTTAAATATTTGTAGAATGACAGAGATAAACAAGAGATATAAAAACACAACCATGCTATCTTTTTTCTAAGGGAAAAAAATACTTGCTATTCACTTTAAGCTTAAGAAAAAAAAAATTACTTCATCTTTCTTCTCTGATTTAACTGACCATGTGTGTTTTATCTAGTGCTGCACAGAGTATTATGAACACGAGGCCTTCAAGTGACAAGAGGGGGAGGGAGAAGGAGCCAGGCTCACTCATCGATGGCGATCTCAGAGGGAATCTCCGACCAGAGGCGGGCGTATTTCACGGGAGTGACTTGCTCCTGGGGGTCTCGGTCCACGTGCATGTGCAGCATGAGCCGGCAGAAGGACGCCCGCAGGTCATAGGGCAGGTTCTCGTCGGACATGCAGCGCAGAATGAGGTCTACATCCAGCTGGCCCGATATCTCGTTGATGGCCAAGTACTGGCGGTCCAGACACATTCTCGCAAAGAGGTTCAGCTGATACCTGGAGAAAAGAAAGGTGACATAAAGCTCCCTCTCCAGAAATCATTCAGGAGGAATGGAAGCACACCGCAAGGTAGTCCTGGGAGCCCCAGCTTCTAAGTCAAGAAGTGACATTTAGCCATCAGAACTTACATGTCAACACCCCTAACTCACTCTTGCACACCTGATTTTGGCTTTGGTGCCAAGCAAATAAGAGAACAGCTGAAGCTGTGCCATGGAGTGTGGGCTGACAGCCACAGTACAGGTGACACACGTTTATCCAGCTGTGTTAGAGCAATTCTGTTACCATCTGATTCCATTAGGCCCTTGCTTATCTAATAAGATATTTAATAAACTAAATGGGGGCAAATGGATTAGGCCTAGGATGGTTGTCTGCTTCTGTCTCTTTGGTTGATTATAGAGTACACTTAAAACCATGTAGATCCTGGGCACAGGGGCTCAGGCCTGTAATCCCAGTACTTTGGGAGGCTAAGGTGGGAGGATCACTTGAGGCCAAGAATTCCACACCAGCCTAGTACCCATAACAAGACCCTATCTCTCTATAAAAAATTTTAAAGTTAGCCAGGTATGGTGGCATGTGCTTGTAGTCCCCACTACTCAGGAGGCTGAGGCAGGAGGATCACTTAAGACCAGGAATTCTAGGTCACAATGAGCTATGATGATGTCAGTGCTCTCCAGCATGAGTGACAAAGTGAGACTATTTCTATAAGAAATAGAAAAGAATAAAAACCACATAGGAAATGGTAAAGATACCCACACATATGGAGTTTGGTTAGCAATTTTATAATATTCTTAGGATCTTATACGACATAAATCACTCTCCAATTCTTATGTGTTGAAGAAACACATGATATACAAAAGTAGAAGATGCCTCACTTTTCTTTTTTATCCAATTACAAGGGAACATTATTAACCTGAACTTGACCAGCTTAGGCACTCTTTCTCCTTGATTTGCAATAAGATTCACCAAGTATTAAAAGAGTAAACATACACACAACAGGCTTGGCACCCGTAGCACAGTGGTTATGGTACCAGCCACATACACTGAGGGTGATCGGTTCAAACCCAGCCCGGGCCAGCTAAACAACAATGACAGCTGCAACAAAAAATAGCAGGGCACTGTGGTGGGTGCCTGTAGTCCTAGCTACTTGGGAGACTGAGGCAAGAGAATCGCTTAAGCCCAAGAGTTTGAGGTTGCTGGAGCTGTGATGCCACAGCACTCTACTCAGGGTGACATAGTGAGACTCTGTCTCAATTAAAAAAAAAATACACACAACATGAAATAATGACAGTTCTGATGGCCATTCTAGAAAAAAAGAGGTTCCAATTGCTTTGAAGCATGGATGAGGTGCTGGCATTGGTGCATAGCTTCCCAAGGGGAGTATCTCAAAGGTGACCATAGTGATATTCAGCAAAGAGGTATGTACCACTTTTTCTAGGATGAGTTCATGAACTTAACTGTCTGAACTTGTGGGTGCCATGTTGCTTACAGATGAACTGCAGTAAGGGCTGACATGAGCACCCATCCTTCTTGTGCCCCAGCCACACCTGTGCACGTCTGTCCACTGAGGATTGCTGAAATTGTACCCCTTAAATAACTCCTGAAATACACACCTGGCTTTCTACTCTGCAGTCTTACCAATTGACACCTTGAGATTCCCTGGAGCAAACAACAAATCAGCAGTGGGTTCCTAAGTGCCACTCTTTGGGGCGCCCAACCCGAGCTCTGCACGTCTTCTGCTCACCTGTAGTAGCTGAGAACATCTCGGTCCTCCTTCTGCCCTTCCTTAGCATCCTGTGCCAGTTCCCGCACGCTCTTACTGCGAATCTCTTTGTTGCTGTCCCTCCAAAACAGCCACACCTCTTCCTCATCTTCTCCTGCTTCCAGGGCATTCTCTCCTGTAGAAACGCCTTCAAATTCAAAACGAGAAAGAACCAACCTAGAAAATAAGAGGAGGCAAAAATCATTATTCCTGAAATTGTGACAAAGCACAGGGACACACTGAAAAGCTACTATTTTATATTTCTCCCACGGGCAGAGCCACAAAGAGCCTAACCTTAACCACTTTTATGTGCTGTAACCCAGCGGTGATTTTGCCCCCAGTGGACATCTGGCCATGTGTGGAGACATCTGTGGTTGTCACAACTGAAAGGAAGGGTACTGAGGGCATCTAGTGGGTAGAGGCCAGGGGAGCTGCTGACCATCCCACAGTGCACAGGACAGCCCCACAGCAGAGAATTCCCTGGCCCAAAAGGTCAAATGCCAACATTAAGAACTCCTGCATTAGTCCACACCTCAAACTGAGTGATGCATGAGCAAAAAAATATCACTAGCTTAGGGCATCATTTAGTTTTGTTTTTTTTTTAAATGCTGTCCATATTACTGGCACTACTTGTCAGGAAAACTGCTCTCTTGCCGTAATTACCAAACTCCTATGGATTGATAAATGCTTTTCCAACAGTGATAACTTAAAACTCTTTGTAACACAGAGTTAAATATTAACAGTGACTATTATTTATGCCCTTTAAATTTATTCATTTTTTTTAGAGATGGAGTCTCACTTTGGTGCCCTTGGTAGACTGCTGTGGTGTCATAGCTCACAGCAACCTCCAGCTCTTGGACTTAGGCGATTCTCTGGCCTCAGCCTCCTGAGTAGCTGGGACTACAGGCACCCACCACAATACCCAGCTATTTTTTGTTGTTGCAGTTTGGCCAGGGCTGGGTTTGAACCTGCCACCCTCAGTATATGGCTGCGCCCTGCCCACTGAGCCACAGGCGCTGTCCCCCTTTAAATTTTTTAATTGATGATCCCATCTAAAGAATTTTTAACTCTTATAATTAAGCTACGCATGTGTAAAACATTCCCTGCTGAATTTACATGACTGTTAAACCTGTATCCAAAGTAAGTGACATCACTGTGCAAAAGGTTACCTTAAAAATGAACTCAACAATTCTTTAAACCAAGACTTTTCTAAAAAGGTCAAATGCCAGCCACCCTGAATTTAGACCAACTCAAGAAGCCAAAGGGTTAAGTTTTATTGCTCACAAGCACAAATATCCACTGACCCATACATTTTCCATCTCAACCCCTTCTTTGTCTTTATCTTAAACCCCAGATGATCACTCACTTGGTCTCAATCAGGATGTCGGCGTTGGTGGGATTCAGCACAGCTTTACATATCAGTTCCTGGGTCACTGGAATCGATTTGTTCATGGAGACACAGAGGTCAGAGAGGTAATCTAAGAATCTATCCAGAAACAGAAACAAAGCAAAACGTTTTCTGTAGAAAGAGCAGAGGTTTGGCTCTTGGAGCCTGAGCCTTGCTCTGGGACACAGGTCCAACATCCCTGTAATAAGAGAAGTCAGTGACACGAGGTTGGTGCCAGTGCCTCCAGAAACCCAGATGCCGAGGGAAGGAGGAGGAAGCAAAGAAGGAAGACGGCCGTGGCAATGGTCAAGGAAGGAAAAAGTGAGAAGAAAGCAGGTCACATAATGTACGGCCATGAGGACACAGGAACCAGAGCGGTAAGGGGCACAGCCCTGACATCTGACTGCCCGGGTGGGAAGCCCAGTCTGATGATTAGTTGACTTCTGATATGGATGTTATTTGGGGAAATTACTTAAACTTCACTGTGCTTCAGTTTCTCATCTGAGGGCCGTCCAGAGGAGCGAGGGAGAGGATTTGTGCAAATGCCTCCTTAGTTCCCTCCCTGGCAGTGAGCAGGCTCCAGGAAGCACTGGCTATTTTTATGGGTAATAGTAGGCATTTTTACAGCAACCCTAAAGGGTTTCATCTTCATGGTGACTATTTGTGACACCCACAATGCAAACAGCTTCCCAGTTCCCCCGAAACAGTGTGAGTCTTAATTAGCAGGAGAAGGGGAGGTGGAGGAGACCGGGAGGGGCAGAGGAAGAGAAGGTCTGTGTGAATGAGACAGAATGGACAGAATTCAATAAAGCGGGACACTCAGCAACAATTGAACTTGCCAGGGACCCTCAGTCATATTTGTGGAGAGTTGGGGGGCAGGGGGCGTTTTAACTGAGAATCAGTAGATGCTAAAAAGTGAATGAGAGGCCAGTGAAAGCTGTCGCTTACTATGTGTCTACTAAGTACCAGGCACCTCACTGGCACCATTCTCAACAACTCTCCTAACTACCCAGTTAGCAGATGAGGAAATTAAAGCTCAGGAAAAAGCCAAGGTAAACATCAGAGCTAGGATCACACCCCCCAGCCTCCATCCCCATCCCATCCCATTCCAGTAATTCCAATACCATGTTCTTGCCTAATTACCAAAGACCCTCTCAATACCTGTTAACTGATCAACACCTGTCACTAGCAGCCCGAGGAAAGGATTGCGTAGTATAAAGCACCAGCTTTGTCCTGCCCCTTAGATGCAGAGACGCCACCCTGCCCCAGGGAGCCTGCTCCCACCTCACCTGGGCTCTCTGTTCTTTCGCACCAGACTGACAAAGGTGTCAATCTCCGCCGCTGTGATGTGTTTCTCCAGGAGCTTCCGGTTATTATGGAGCAGGGCAGTGATGGTGTCTTCAGCCAACACATCATAGCCAATCTGCTTCTGCATGAAGCCAAACTGCTTGGCTATATACTCCTTTCAGGGAGAGATGAGAGAGAGGTCAGCAGGAAAGAAAAAAGACAAAAATGGCTAAGTTTAAAACAGGCAAAGAAGCAACCTTCCCTGAGGAGGAAGACTGCCCCTAAGGGTAATCGAAATACGGTGGAGCATCTTTCTACAACTTTCTACCCCAGGGTGATACCTGCAAACTCTCTCACATCCTTGATTTTACTAAACCCACCACACAAATGTAATTAAGTAAAATAGCCTGTATTTACATATGGATATTTTCTTAAGTACACGGCATAAATTTTAATCTAGTCACGGATTGTTTTGAAAGGTCAAAGCTGTTTTTCACCTCTGAATTTATTACTAATTCAAGAGGACTTAGCTGTGCTCCATTGCGCTACACTGCTAAATAAACACAGATCAATCCCACCTGTAATTGGGAACAATGCTACCCCATTTTATTTTCTTTATCTAGGGTAAAAATGCATTTTTAAAAGTGAGTGGGTAGCATAAGACAGTCAGGAATACCTAAGATAACCAATCACATGCACGGGACATATGAATATAATTTTGGCTTCTGTCTTTTGGGATCAGACATCACATTCCATAGAAATATTTGTGAACTCAAGGAAACCACTTATGAACATTTGTTTCTATTCAAAGATATGCCCTTGCCTAAGAGACTGCTTGCTCAAAGTTCAAGTGGCCCTTAAAACTTGCCTAGTTTCTTTCCCCCTTAATTCCTAAATCCTGAAAACTATTCGGGATTAACCTGGTGGACACAGGCCATGTTTTTTACCCTACACTCAGTGAGGATGCATGTTTTGGAATTCGTCATCTGCCAAGTGGTACAGAATCCATAAACAACTATGCAAAGATGTCTAATCCACTAGCACCAAGAAGGACTGGCTTAGTTTCCTCCCGTAGGAGGCAAAATGTCCTAGCACACCCTGCGGACCCTGATGTCTCTTTATCTGAAGATGGAAAAGAGGAGCAGAATAAAATCCCTCTGGACTATCAGGGTACATTCCAGATCAACGCACTGAAGCAACCACATCTTGCTAACAAGGTTGAATTTTTAAAGTGTTTCTTATTTAAGGTCAAAACTGCCTTTTTTTTTGAGACAAAGTCTCACTTTGTTGCCCTCAGAGTGCCATAGCATCACAGCTCACAGAAACCTCAAACTTCTGGGCTCAAGCGATCCTCTTGCCTCAGCCTACCTGGGACTTACAGGCACCCACCATAATGCCCAGCTATTTAGAGATAAGGTGTTGCTCTGGTTCAGTCTGGTCTTGACCTTGTGAGCTCAAGCCATCTGCTCACCTTGGCCTCCCAGAATGCTAGAGCCACTGCAAAACTGCCTTTTTGACGATATAACAAAACGCTTCAACTATTAAGTTTAAATGTAAAGGCCAGTTTGGAGAGGCAAATGAAACTTTAAAAACAAAAGCCTTTTGCACCGTAAGGCAGGGATTGCAAACACAAGTGACCGGAGTCAAGCCTGTGATACACATCCTTTTTAAGTGCCACAGGACACCAAGTAGTACAGGTTTTCTCAATCTCAGCACTGCTGACCTTTTGGGCAGGATATGTCTTTGTTGTGGAGAGATGTCCTGTACACTGTTACCATGTTTCCCCCAAAATAAGACATGGTCTTATATTTATTTTTTCTCAAGAAGACACACTAGGGCTGATTTTCAGGGGATGGCTTCCTCTCCGTGCCGAAATGCATATCTGCATAGCCACGCCCATTACTAGGTCTTATTATCGGGGTAGCACTTATATTTAACAAATGCATAGAAATCCTGCTAGGGCTTATTTTGGGGGTAGGTATTATTTTCAGGGAAACATGGTAGGTGTTTTCAGAGCATTCCTTGTCTCTACCCACTAGATGCCAGTAGCATGCCCAAGTTACAGCACTCAAAAGGGTCTCTGGACATTATCAGTTGTTGTTGGGGAAGCAAATTACCCCAACAGAGAACCAATAATATACCAACACAGTTCTCAGGTTTCCATAAATTCTTAACATTGTTTGGAGTCCCCAAAGATGTCAAAAATTCTTTTTATGGAAGAAAACCAACACATATACAAGGCCTGTCCAGAACATATCCAGCCATGTAATATGAAAAACAATATTAATGATGGCTGGCTACTTTCTGGACAGCCCTAATATACAGTATGCATGTGTATATATGGGGTGCACGTGTATATCTACATGTATATATGTATAATATATATGACATATCTAGGCATGAGAACACATCTGTCTACAGATAATGATGAATATCATCAAACACAAGCCAGAATCAAAATAAAGAGAACATGAAAGGGGGCAGGAAGGAAAGATTCCACTGTCTCTTGAATATAAACACATGGCATCATTTCACACCTCAGCCTTAAGAGAATATGTCATAAAAACACGACACATGTACTACCAACTCCAAAGCAGAAACCTCATGGAAAAGTAGCTGCAGAAGGGGAACTCTGGGTGCTTTATTAAGCATTCTGTAATCATATTTTTCTTGGGGGTGGAAACAATCTGTGTTTCCTTTCCAAGAGCACACTTCCCACTGAATTATTCTCTCTCTCTCTCTCATATAAATGTATACTTGACACTTAAATTCATGAAGAAGGTACATAACCTTCAGGGAGAAAACGGACAGTCACTTCGCGTCAACCCTCAGCCCCACCTGGTTCTTCCTGTAGTCTTGCTGCGAGTGTCTCAGCACGCGATAGCAGAGCCGGCAGATGTGTCTGAAAGGAGCATGTCGCTGGTCCCCGAGCTCCTCCAGCCGGAGCATGGGGCCGTCGCCGCAGTCTGTGAATGGGGCCTGTAACAACTTGAAGATCTGTTCATGAAAGCACAGAGTAAAACCTGTCATCAATTAGTGTTTCAAAGGCTAACTCCCCGTCCGGAATACCACAACCTCAGTGGTGGCTGGATGATGTGACAAAGTTGCTCTATCCAAACATATGAAAACTATTTAGTCCATCAGCTGAGATTGGGTACTCAAGAATTCAGTCCATCTGGACCCAACCACTCCTTCACTTACCTGCCGGTGCAGCGTTTAGAGCAAAATGGTTAAGAGCACAGACTCTGGAATCAGCCGACTCTAGACTGAAACCACACGCATTATTATTTCCTAGCAGTACGGATCATAGTCAAAGGAAATGTCCGTTTTCTCGCCAGTAATATGGAAAGACTACTTAATGTCTATATCACAAGGGTGTTACAGGATGAAAGGAAATAACAAGCCTGACACACGTGATCATGAAGGTTTCTGCCACTGAATCGATTATTTTGGTCCCTCAAGAATTACTATTGTAGAAATGAACATGGGTCAGAGGTCTGATTTGGGAGTCATCACACCCAACAGCTACACATTAATTTATTCTTGAACTTGAAATCCTTGTTGAAACATGATGGATTGTTAATAAATTTTATCTACCATACAGCAAAAGGAGAATGGATTCTCGGATCCCACACTCCTATGGGGAACTGGGAGACGTGTACTAACACGTTTCCCTTTTAGCTTTGGTGGCCAGAAATTTCCACACAAGCTTGCGAGTCAATCTCCCACACGTTTCTGTGAGATGCGATATGCATTCTATACACTTCACCTAACATGAATGTCACTTCCCTGCCTTTGATGGTCTTTACAACAATTTACGTTTATATAAAATAATAGCGTCTATGTATTTCCAATAAAACCACCACACATTCTGTAAGAAAAAGTTTGTGGTGACTTTTATAGGGGGTCGTCCTGTAAGAACCTATGCAGGCCTTCCAAGTGTATTAAGTACGCCGAATCTCCCAAACATATAACATAACCGTAAGGACACACTGTGCTTTATGTTACTTTTGAAGAAAATAAAGTTGTCAACTGACTGCTACTAGAGGTTCCTGGTAAATTCTAGCACGGCTGATACTCAGCCAGTACGGTACAATTCAAACAGAGCTCTCAAGCCCTGAAAAGGCATGAAGGAGGCTGAGATGCACATTGCTACACCAAAGCAGTCGCTCTGAAAAGGCTACTTACTATGTGATTCCAACTATAATCACATTCTATAAAAGGCCAAACTACGGAGACAGTAAAAAGATGAATGGTTGCAAAGGGGTGTTGGGGAGGAGGGATGATTAGGCAGAACCTGGAGGATTCTTAAGGCAATGAAGCTATTCTGCATAACACTATAATGGCGGGGACCTGTCATTACGCACTTGTCCAAACCCGTGGGGTGCACAACACCAGGAGTTAGCCCAATGTAACCCTAATGTAAGTGTATGGACTTCTGAGTGATAACGGGTTAACGTAGGTTCATCAGTTGTAAAAAAAAAAAAAAAAAAAAGGCCACCCGGATGCATGATATTGACAGGGGGAGGCTGCACGTGTTGGGGGCAGGGTATGAGCCTCTCTGTACTTTCTGCTCAATTTTGCTGTGAACTTACAATTGCTCTAAAAAATAAAATTTATTTTAAAAAAATCAATCAAGTCTTCCAGGCGGGAATCACCAACATCCCTCTGTAAGAACAGTGATCTCACTCATTTCTTACAAAGCCAGCTCCCCTGTATCACATCTCACCGACCTGTTTGAGAATATTCTGCTCTCTCATCAGTTTCTGCCGTTCTCTGTTAGGTTTGGAAAAGACCACTTCAAGCACATCTTGGCCAGAATTAGTTCCACCAGTGACGAAGTAAACCAAATCTTCCAACAGCTTGGTCACAGACCTTAGGAGCAAAGACACGGTTACAGACCGAGGTGTTCAATGGGCTGACAGCTTCGCCCTGGAAGCCTCTGCATGGATAAACCAGTTTCAGAGGGTACCACTACTCTTTCCAATTTCCTTGAAACTGACAACCAAGGCCAAGGACTAAAAAGAATAAACTATAGAAAACACAAAAAAGGATGATTACCTTCACAAAATGCCAGCCATAAAATTTCATTTCAGGGTAACCTCATTCCCTGACATTTAATAACATGGTTCCAGAGACCAAGTTTGAGACAGAGAGAGAAATCTTCACAACTTTAGAGACTCTCAAAGAAGTGAGGGCAGAAGTACTATTTCTTGGGAATTACAGACTAACGCCACCCATAAATGCGAGGGGCGGCTACCCTCACACTCAGCTGTTTGGAGTCACCATTCTTCAACTCCAAAAAGGACGTGAGGAAGCCACATGGGTGAGGATGGCTGTGCCAGCACGTGGGGTGCTCACCTTCTTTCATTCTGAGTGATGGTGCCCTTCTCCAGCTTCCCAGCGATGGAGCCCAGCACCTTGCTGGCATCATTGGCAAAGTCCAGGTCCCGAACTTCAGCAGGAGAAACGGGAACTATGGCAAATGCCTCTTTATCCTCCTTCACCGGGGAGGTGCCAATCTGAAATTCAAGGTGGTCTTTATGAGACTGTCTTTTGGATGGAGAGGATAAGACGTTAATCAAACACTATATTTACAACATATTATGAATCAAAAAACTTTAGTGCTATCTTGCAGTTAAAATGACACCAGAAAACATCTGGAAGGACACATTCTAAAGGTTAGCAGTTGTCATCTCTGGGGACTGTAGAAAGGGGGACATTATTATCATTTTGTAACTTCATCTGTTACAGGGAACATGTAAGATTCTTGTAACTAGGCTCGGCACCTGTGGCTCAATCAGCTAAGGTGCCAGCCACGTATACCTAAGGTGGTGGGTTCGAATCCCCAGCCCGGGCCCGCCAAACAACAATGATGGCTGCAACCAAAAAGTGGCCGGGCGTTGTGGCGGGCGCCTGTGGTCTCAGCTACTTGGGAGGCGGAGGCAGGAGACTCGCTTGAGCCCAGGAGTTGGAGGCTGCTATGAGCTGTGATGCCATGGCACTCTACCCAGGGGGATAGCTTGAGGCTCTGTCTCCAAAAAAAAAAAAAAGATTCTTGCAACTAAAGAAAATGTTTACATATAGACAGAGAAAAAGCAAATATAGCCAATGGTAATTACGGACTCTACGTGGAGAGGATTATAAAGGTAGATACCATTCTTCTATCTTTTCTATAAACCTAAAAATGTTCATGGAAGAAGAAAAAAATCCAGTAACCTTCCCCAATGCCACAACAAAAAAGAAGTTATGTGAGAATACGCTTCCATTTTTTTTAAAGAAAATTCCCGTGTGTGTGTGTGTGTGTGTGTGTGTAATTATGTAATTGGAGATAGTGGGAAAGGAGAGGTGGAGAGATAAAGGGGAAGAGAGAACTTTCCAAAAAAAAAAAAAAAAGAAAAGAAAAAGATGTACTGAAATACAAAGAGGAATAAATAAGAAAAGGCTGGGAGAAATCAACCAGATATTTGAAACACCTCGAGGTACAAGCAAATATTCTGTTGGGGAAAAGCATTCTTCAGACAGTCATGAAATCCAGACAACTGCTCAACCACTGAGAAGCCACAGATAAAATAAAAGGTTATTTCAAAAGCCCTGGGCTTGATTCACCCAGGTCTCTTGAAGAGAATTATTTCATTGCATTCAAGTGTGGCCATGACCACACTCTTGCCAAAGCAACAAAACTTCGTAGCCACTCCCCCCCCTCAAATCCTCAAAGGAGCCCTTTCATTAGGGAACAGGAGGCCAGGAAGAGGTGGCCAAGTTCTGGGACTTACTTTCAGCATCACGGGTTTTTCTTCTTCCTTGTCAATAGGAATATTTGTACTGTGAACCCAGGTATTGGTACACAGGTGTCTGAGACGGACATAGGAGTTCCTAAAGGGAAAAAAGACAGAGGGTTTTAGGACAGGGAATATTTAGTTTTATTTTATAGCCATGGGTCTAGAATGCATTTTATCAAACTACGAACAAAATGCCAAAATGGTCTTCCACTATACACAATGGGCAATATAACTCAGGAAAACATGGTGTCACCTACTATATTTCTAAGTACAAGATCATAACCTGTAATTGAGTATTTTAGCACAGATTGACCATGAGACAGAAACCCAAAGCACTGAGCTTATCAGGAGAGATAAATAAAACAACTGAAATTTGCATATGCATCAATAAAATAAAAAATGAAATCACAAAATTCCTGGGAAAAACGAGTAAATATTTACTAATCTTGTGGCAGGAAAAGCCTTTTGAACCACGTAACAAAAGATAAGACTCCTAAATTTTTATTTATTTACTTAACAGATCCCATTGTGAACTATAAGATTCCTACTATTTTTTTTTAATTGTTTGGGATTCATTGAAGGTACAAAGAATTAGGTTACACTGATTACATTTGTTAAAGTCCCTCTTATAATTGTGTCCCACCGCCAAGGTGTGTCACACAGCATGACCCCCGAACCCCCTGCCAACTCCCCTCTCCCCACTTCCTCAATTCCCCTACCCATTAGCTCATCTACTGCCTTCATATTAGAATTGAGTACACTGGATTCTTGGTTCTCCACTCTTGTGATGCATTACTAAAAATAATCCATCTCCATCCAGGTTAATACAAAAGATGTAAAGTCTCTACCTTTTTAGTGGCTGAATACTATTCCATGGTATACATATACCACAGCTTATTAATCCATTCCTGGGTAGGTGGGCATTTAGGCTGTTTCTACATTTTGGCAACTGTAAATTGAGCTGCGATACACAGTCTAGTGCAAATGTCCTTATGATAAAAAGATTTTTTTTCTTCTGGGTAGATATCTAGTAAGGGGACTGCAGGATCAAATGGGAGGTCTAATTTGAGTTCTTTAAGGCTTCTCCATACTTCCTTCCAAAAAGGTTGCTTTAGATTCTCACATTTAAAAAGTGAAAGATGAATAGTTCTCATTACATAGTTTCAGGTTTCTATCATCTATACAGAAAAAAAAAATAGTCATGAACAAAATTAAAGGAAAAACTCTAACCCAGGCACCGTAACTGGCCTACAATCCCTGGATTTTGTAGAAGCAAAGGGGAAGGATCACTTAAAGCTAGGAGCTCTGAGACCAGCTGGGCAACATAGCAAGATCCAATCTCTACAAAAATTTTACACTAGCCAGGCATGATGAGGCACACCTGTAGTCCAGCTACTCAAGAGGCTGAATCAGGAGGATAGCTTGAGACCAGGAATTTCTGTTTACAGTGAATTATTACAGCATCAGTGCATTCTACCATCAAAGGGTTACTCATCAGCTGGACACAGTGGCTCACGCCTGTATTCCTAATATTCCAGAAGGCCCAGGTAGAAAGATTACTTGAGATTAGGAGTTTGAGACAAGCCTGAGTAAGAGCCAGACCTTGTCTCTACAAAAAATAGAAAACTGGTGGCAAGCCCTTGTAGACCCAGCTACTCAGGAGGCTGAAGCAAGAGGATTGCTCAGCCCAGGAGTTTGAGGTTGGTATAAGCTGTGATGATGTCTCCACACTCTCACCAGGGTGACAGAGCAAGACTCTGTCTCAATAAATTTTTTTTAGAAGTTATTAATCCACATATATTATAAACAGCTCTTAAAAATCAGTAAGAAAAACATGAATATTGGAAATGAAAATTGGATGAGGACTTGGATCAGTAATTTAATAATACAAACACCCAATAAACATAGAAACATTTGACCTCCTTAGTCTACAGTTTATCCAGATTAAAACAACATATCATTTTATTGGATTCTATTCTAAAGATCTTAAAGACAGGGGAAACTCTGAGCATTGTTGGTGAGAGCTGATTAGGAGGCTCTGGAAAGGAGACTTTGCATATATGATATAAAATATATCTATCCTTTTATCTAGCAATCCCATATTTTTCCTTAAGAGATAGCACAGGTACAAAGTGAGGCACAAAGATGTTTGACAAAGAATTATTTATAACAGTAAAAACCTAAAAAAATCCAATGTCTCAATAACGGACTAGTTAATCATAGTGCATAAAAGGGTACTATACAGTTATTTAAAATGATGACAACTGACATTAATTTACTTGAAAATACGTAAAAATACATTATTCAATAAACAAGTATTTTTAAAAAGCATATGATCTCATTTATAATAAATCATATAGTCACTTTTGTGTACTCAGAGACCTGTATGAAAGTAAATAAACCAAAATGTTGCCAGTAGTTACCTCTGAATACTTGAATTATATGTGATTTTTACTTGCTTCTATGTTCATCCTAAGATTTTAAGACATCATTGCTGTTTCTTTTTACAGGGAGCAGGAATCATTTTTACAATTTTTCCAATTTTCCTTTTCTTCTGAAGAACTAGTAGAAATAATGGCATAATTCTTGTGCTTAAAAAACCTACTATCCTACGAGTGAGACCAGATGAATACACACCAAGCATGGTAAGTAAGGAGAGATGATCAGCAAAGGGCACCGCCTTGGGAGATAGTCAGGGAAGACTCAGGGAGTCACGACAGTTTTCTGCTACAGAAAACTCAAGCTGGAACTTGCAACATTGGTGGGAATAAGGCACAGAAGGGTGACTATAAGTTTTTTCACTAAGAAGATTTTAGAACACTGGCATATCATGTTCATGAGAAAAGGATGGCTGGCTAAATCAAACCAGGCACCTCTCTTCAGTAGTCATCTCAACAGTAGACATCTTCTCTCTTTCTTTTTTCATTATAAAAGAAAGTTGTGTTGTGAACATTACAAATTAGTCCAGGAAAGGGAAGCTACAGTGCCACTTACTTTGACTAGCCTGAATATAAATTAAACAACTTGAACGAGATACTTGACAAAGAGATTTGCAGTTTTTATTCTAAGTGACTTGGATTCATTTCTATATTGTCAATGTACAACCAAAGCCTGGAGCTTAAGTTGTTACTTGGATGATTATATTCTATAAAGTACTATGTCAAATTTCATATACGACCCAAAAGGGCCTTCTACCAATTTCTCCCAAAACCCATTCTCAACCCTTAACTCAAAAGCCATGATACCAGAACGATTACAAAAAAGCCACAGAGCTGCACGCTCTCCCTGTGTCCACCTGATGCACACGATGGCCACATACTACAATTTTACAATCTTGTTTAGTTTATCCAGGATTTGCCATTATTCCTTTCATTCTGGTTCTGAAGAAGCCTTTTAACCATGACTACTACAAAAATGCCTTCACTTATAGTATTTGATGGATATTCCTGTATCCAATCCTAGACTTTTTGATCTTTAAAGGATCAAAACTTAACACAACTTAAGATGGAGATAAACATCTGTATTATACCTAAGGTTTTTTATGACTCCATGGGATCAATAAATACAACACCTCTTCTGGCTCGGAGGTCAGCAGACAAGGGCAAGAAGGAATAAAAATTCATTTCAAGCAAAGACAGTAAGGATCCAGTCCGAGATCATAAGTGAACACACTGGAAGACCATGCCAGACACTTTGGCCAGAGTGATCACATAGATTTTCTTGCTTCTGAGTTTTGAATCAGTATGAGGAAAATTCCCCACAAAGAAAGTTTGCCAAGAAAAAAACATAATGAATAGAGGGAATATAGAGGCAGGGGACTTCCAACCTGGTTAGTCACTTGACCTGGATAACTTAAACTTTTCCTTCTCACAGTTTTATAGAGATTTCTTCCAACCCACTGGGGAATATGGCCAAGGAACGCCTCAGTCCTTCTTCGCCAAGAGCTTCCCATGAAGCATCTTCGGATGAAACAATGTGATACTTCAAATTTCATGTTTCTGTTCCTTTCCTGACAAACTAAAACACTGAGCCTAGAATAACTGCCATTGCCCTGCCTTCTCGGATCCAAAGAAAAATTCATTAAGTAACTTCCAGAATAAAGAACACAATATATATATAAAATTACTTAAAACTGAAATGCAGTTGGGTTCTACAGACCGATACCTTCTACCCAGGTATCATAATAAGGAGGAAGTCAATGAAAATGGAAGCTTTTAAAAGGCAATATACCTTACCTCAAATCACATAAAGCATGGTCAAGCCACATACACTGGCCCTGATTCTCTTGGGATTAACAATTTCAAAAATCATACCTTGGGACAAGGCTGTCACCTCCACGGAGAGTGGTGGGGTCAAGCTCAAAAATGGAGGAGATGTCGTTGCCCTCGGGCACAGAGACCAGGGAGTACACCATCTTTTCTTGGGCATTTCGTAACCTACTTCGAGATGCATCCTGATCAGAGTCCACCTGAGGAGGAAAAGTCATCAAATCAAGACTTCTGCATGGCAAACCTCTCCACTCACTACAGTCACTCCACAATCCACAGGAACGGAGAAGAAAGGCTAGTGAACGCAACAGTTGGCAGGGAAAGGACCACTGTTTCAGAGCAGCCCTAAAAGGTGACAGTTGGCCATGGGAGCCAAAAATGTTCACTCTCTACCTTCTTGTGTTGCAATAAAAAGGTTTCAACAATGCGGAGAGAACAATAATTGACGCCCGTGGAGAGAGCGCTCTAGACGACAAAGGACTGCACAGAGTCGCGTCCATCTGCATAGTCATGGGACAGGGGGCGCTCGCTGAGGAAACTTATCCCATGGATGTGGTCATGAGTAGGGGTGTTAACCCACAGTGATAACTGTCTGCTGACAAAATGATACAGCTACTTCTCAGGAGGAAAAATAAAATAAAAGAAACTTGAATCCAAGGGTTCATAAGCAGCAATCCCAGCGTGGCCAAAAAAAAAAAAAAAAAAAAATTGAGACGTCAGCCTCCCCCTGGAAAGAATGTCTGTAATTAATTGAGAGGCTGCTGATGACAAGTGAAGCAAGAAGGGCCTCTCCAACTCCATCAGGATTTGGCGGAGACTGCAGAAAATCCAAGTGAAATCTAGTGAACGATGACGGAAGCTTTCCTAAGCAACTGGAAAAGCACATTCGAGGCTCCAAAGGCCCCCGGCCCCAGGAGAGTTATGAAGGAGCGGGCTTAGCCCAGGCGCAGGCTCTGACGGGCTCGGCCAGCTCCCGGCACAGCCAGCTACATAGGATCATTCTCCACATCCGACAACATCCACCTGCATCTACTGGGAGACCACATTTTCTTTGTCACTGACTTGCTTTTCTTAGGCCAAAGCCCTCCTCCTCTCCAAACAAGGAGGCAGAGAAGAGAGACCAACAGAACCCAACTTCCTGAGGCCTGAAGGGGGGGAAGGCAGCAGGCAACAGTCTGCTTCCCAGTGTAGCAGCAGCCCCAGCTGCCACTGTAAATTAAACACACAGAGTACAGTGTAATTCTTTTAGTTCTTTTAATATCTGAAACCTCTGCCTTTTTCCCCGAGCTTTCTCCTCTAATAACCTATATCTCTACCTACACAAACCCAAGACCCTTTTATTCCAGCTATGTGAAAATGAGTGTCAACTAGAAAGTGACAGAACGCTTCCACAACCTCCATTCTGGAAAAGAACTTTGAACATTTGCTCTCTCCTCACTGCCCGGCAAAGTGTTCCACGTACTACTTTCAAAATAAACACTGACCCGATTATGGTTTGAGACACGGCTTGGCTACATGGCAGTTAAATCTCAGAGACCTGCGGGAAGTCTAGAGGAAAATTACCATGGCATTAAGCCCACTGTGCCTGGAAACAGCAGCCTCCTGCGCTCTCAGCGCGGTCGGCGGCTGCCATCTAGTGGGGAGAAAGGCACGTGCAGAAGCCCAGGGAGGAGAGTGAGCCTCACTGGGGTTGTCCTTGTTCTCCCTCTGGCCCCAGGCCAGTGGCTTGAGGGTGCTGAATTTAGAAGGACAAGCATAACAAAGCTGAATGAGGTCTGAGGCAACTACAGGCAATGGATGCCAGTCTCAGGAAAAGCCATGAGCAGGGCAGAATGAGCTGCTCTGTCTCCCCCATGAAAACAACCATAGGCTTTCCAGCCACAAAGTGGGTGAGGGTACAGGGTTCTCTCAATGCTAACACCTTGCCCACAGAGACAGAAGCTGCATTGCAGACTAAGTTCCCTCTCCATACATCCCTCCTCCACACGCCCGAGCCATAGGAGAGTAGCCAGACCAAAGCAATTCTGCACCCACACCTGCCAGCACATCCACCTCCCTGGTGAGAAAAAACCTGAAAACATAAACCAACCACCGAACTCTCAGAGAACCTGAGGCACGTGATGAACCCCTCTCAATTACTTCTTCCTCCTCTGTCAAATGAAGATCATAAAACTTCTCCTAACTCCTTTTATGTGGCTGTTGCACATTCCAAGTGACCTGGTGATGCAAAAGCACTAAAAATGCTAACAATCTTAGACAATCTAAAAAAATGCCACCTGCCCAGATGAAGGAGCTGAGGTTCAGAGAAAGTCACTTGCCCAAGGTCACACAGCTCACAGTGGGTGGTAAGTCTGGTATTTAAATCCAGGTCTGTCTTGATCCCCACCCACATCCTGCTTTTCACCACTCTGTTCTTCCTCCTTCACTGAAAATGCCAGTCTTCCCTCACACATCAAGAGGCCAGGAGAGCAGCTCCAGAGCCCTCAGAGCATGAGATTCACTCAGACACCAGCTGTCACTGAGAGAAGCCAGGGCTCCCTGAATGTCAGAGGTGAGACTTTGTGTTACCTTAGATGGCAGCACAGAGACTGCAGGATACAAGGCACACAAGGGCAGTTCCTTCTCTTGTAATAAAGAAGGTGCAAGAACAAGAGCTGCTTTAGGAAATATAATGGCCTGCCAGTGAAGAAGTTCAAACAATCCCTATGAGAACACCCTGCAGACTGGCTTTACTGGGGGGTCTACAGAAACTCCTTGTGCATCAACAGGAAGTCGGACTAGGTCAGTGTTTACTCAGACATATTAACTGTGGGAGGAAAGCTTCCAAAACAGACTTCCAAAGCGGGGGTGGTAAGAGTCTCAAGAAGGAAAGTGAGCATCAAGTGCTCCACCAAGGAGCAGAAACGGGAAGAGAAGGTCCCCAGCAGGGCCCCAAATCAGCTACCACCCCTCTGGTTCCCTTCAAAGTTAACTTTTTTCCTAAACGTAACTGGAAGGGTAACAGTGACTGCAGAATTCACTATACCTTCCAAGGACAATTACATTTTGAATTATAGTCTCTCCACCCCAGCTCCCTTCAATAATGTGCCTACTTTAAAGTCCCTTTAATTTTATTCAAAATTTTACATTAAAAAAGGAGGTGAGTGAGAAGAAGGAAATACTCTCAATACCACCTACCGTGCCCACTACTGAGATCCTCACACAGATACAGACGCTAAGTAGAGCAGTAGCTGGTTTTTGCTTTGCTAAGTTTATGTTTTTTCCTAGACCACAATCAAGTATTCCCATAAAAAAACTCTTTTACTTATACCCACCATTTCCAAGTAACACAACCGCTGCCTTCCTCAACCCATAACGGTGGACACCTGAACCCCAAGTGCCTATCCAGCAGCAGAACTTGGCAATGTGGTTTCCAGTGAAAAACCTATTTTAAAATGCTAAACCACATTATACTCCCCAAAGCCTATTTCTGACTTTGCAGAAAGTAGGGACAGAAAAAATGGTTAGGCAATTGAAATGTCTAATCAGATGCCAGGTACACCATAGCTATATTACCTGCACAATCTCAGTGACACCACACACCTCACACACTTATTCCTTGAAAAATCTGAGTGAGTCACAGATTGTCAACAGCAATAAGATGAGCGTGTGTAGAACGCCAGCACCTACGTGGGCCATCACCACATCCAGGCTAAGAGTATTCCGTGATACCCTGAATTTTTCCAACTTAAAGGTGGAAACCAGACACACAGAAATAGCACAGCGCCCAACAGTCTTTCAGACCAGTCCCAACACAAAGGGATGTGATCCCCCTCAAGGGAAGCAAAGAACACAGCCCTCTTCTAGGGCAGGAGGTTTCTCCTTCCCCAGCACTCAATGGCCACAGTGGCAGAGTCTTAAACGGGCTTCCACATCGTTCAACCTCACCCTACCAGATGAAGACAGGAAGGCGCTTTCCCATACTTACTGAGGGCTGAAACTCCAGGCATTCTTCCTCAAAGTCAGGGTCTACCTGATGAAAAAGAATCATTAGGAAATTAAAACATCCATTGCTTTGTCAAGGACTGGGCTCCACTAGCAGGAGACTTCCAGGCCTGCAAACATCCTTGAACAACTAAGAATTTGTCCCTTCCCTCTGTCCATAAAACCAGCACGCCACAACGACAAGTCACATGGGTACAACACACACGAACAATCTACCAATCACCAACGGACGGCTCTTAAGTGTAGACAGAGGAACACCACGAATTCACTAGCAAAGCAACAGTTAAAAGTCTGAGATAAATAAAAGATCAAGACACAGTCATTGATAATCCTGCTTATTTTTAGTTAAAAAAATAAAAATTTAGGCCTCCAGCAAGAGCTACATAGCCTCAAAACATAACAGATAATGCAACCACCATTAGTCTTTAACAAACCACATAAATCAACATTTTGCACAGCTGATTAGTTGGATCCGTAATTCCCTACAGCTCCAATTTAAAATCTAAACTTAGACTTGATCTTCAGTTCCTAAATATTTCAAAATCGTCAGTTCATACACGTATCAGGCACCCTGGGGATGAACGCATCTGAATTCAGCATTCCTTGGGTCAGTCTCGGAAGCAGTCTGACACCCACGTGTCACCTTGGAAATGTGAGTGATCTCACCAGCGGTGCCGGACGACAGGAAGGGTCTTTTGATGTACGACTAGAATCTGATATGAATATGCATCATGCATCTTCCAGCAGATCCGAGTAAAACTCAGCATCTGTCATCCAGCAGGGTGGCTCTTTAATTTGATACAAAAATTAAAAGGTAAACTCCTCCCGTCCTTCAGTATTGAGTTTTTCCTGTCCTCAAAAACCCTTCACAGACATTTGAGGTAAAGTTAATTTCTGTGAATTTTGATGTTCCTGCAAGTAAAAGATAAGCCCCCATCTATTCCACTCAGGCTCTGAGTAATCAGGTTGCTTTATAAAATTGTCTAACTCTACACATCTCAATGCCTCCAACTTTACATTTCATGTTTCTGCTGCAGCTGAGACTCAGTCACTCATGTTAGGAGTGGGGCTGGGAGATAAGATGTGGGAAGGGCAGTATGCAAGAGCGAAACAGAAGGAAAATTCTACTTAGATCGGTATTATTTTCTGCCTACAAGTCCCGTGCACTGTCCATCAGGCCACAGAGTCAGGTAGATTGTCGTTATTTTCTGACCTTCTTGCTCTCCTATCTTGATCGGAACCCTGTCAAGTACTAAAATGTGGTAATTATTTTTCCCTTTTCCTTTCTAGGGAAACGAGGCAGAAGGAAACAGAAAGACAAAAGGAAAAGCGAGGCGACTGAGTATTTCCCTAAGCCTTTCGCTGCCCCATGGCTAAAAGGGAGTGAGAAGTGGTGGTCAAGTGTGTCAGCCTCGATAGAGAAAACCATGGGTGTGCTACTTACCTCTGCTGCTAAGTAATGCCCTGTGGCCAGGTGCTTGAAGCGGAAGAGGCTGTTCCAGTATCCAGCTCCACCCCGACACGGGTCATGTTGGACTACCTGCAAAATGAAGACTCATCAACAGGTGGTGAAGAAACATCGACCCATACTTAGGATGACACTGAATATGAGACATTACAAGTCCTAATACAGGTGTGTTATTTACAAGTGGGAAAAGAAATCAGTATCTTTCAATGAACACTCTGTAAGAGTCATAGGTAACATCCAAACTCAAATGTATGGGGGTATTAAATAATGTCTCTCCAAAGAAGCAATGTCTCTTGGAAAATGTGGCCAAATAAAAAACAGGGAAGCTGAAAGCTCAACACTGTCAGAGTTCGTGTGGGGCTGGGAGGTGCCCTGCTTCTGATGGGACAAAGCAGAGATGCTGTGGAACACCTTGGGCATTAGTAGAGACGTCAAAAGTGTCTCACCTTATAAGTAGGGCTAATCCAGCCCCTAATTAAAGCTACACCACACTTGACCTAAGGAAGCTCGAAGACAAGCCCCTAAAGCAGTGTTTTTCAAACTTTTTTTATCTCACAACACACTCCAACCAATAGTTAAACTTCCATGTCACACTTAAATTATGTTGATCAAAAAAAGTTAAAAAAAAAAGATATTTACTTTGAACTTCTTTCAAAAATAATTTAATTAATGATTTTTAAACTTTTTCACAGCACAGCTAAGATCCTCTCGAGGCACAACAGTTCAAAATCACTGCTCTCTAAAGGACTGAATTGATCCACAAGTAACTTTATTAACAAAACAGGAAAATTCAATACTCATTAAAAGAATAATAGATTCCATTCACTCAGTAAACTTGATAAACTTCAGTAAGATACAGAGATACAGGCATGCATGTGCACACACACACACACAGAGGTACATGGTAATCAGATTAACATAAATCAGAAATAAAAAGAATAATCTTTAAAGCATCAGGGGTAGGCATATGGAAAAGATACTATGTAGAGAACAAAGATTTTAAAAACTCAGAAACAATGTAAGCCAAAAGACAATGGATCAAAATCTTTAAAGTACAGAAAGAAAAAGTATCTGCCTAGAATTCTATAGCCAATAAAAATATTCTCCAAAAATCAAAGCTGTGTAGACAAACTGGAAACTTAATACACTGCTGGGGGGATCTAAAATTGTGCAACCACTTGGAAGACAGTCTGGAAGTTCCTCAAAAGGTTAACACAGAGTTCCTACATGATCCACAATTCTACTCTCAAGGGGCTTGAGAACATAAATCCACCCCAAAACCTGTATAGGAATATGCATAGCAGCATTATTCACAAGAGCCAAAGAGTGCAAACAATCCAAATGCTATCAAATGATACAATGATAAAGGGATTAATAAATACGGCATATCCATACAATGGAATATTATTTGGCAATAAAAATAAATGAAGTACTGATAAACATGGCAATACGAATAGACTTTGATAATATTATCTGGTATGTTCTGAATGTTTATGTCTCCTCATCAAAATTCATACGTTAAAACCTATCCTCCAAGGTTATAGTATTAGGAGATGCCTTTGGGAGGAAATTAGGTTATGAGGGGCAAAGCGTTCATGAATGGGAGCAATGCCTTTATTAAATAAAAGAGATTCAGGAGAGCTTTCTAACTCTCTTTCAGCTACGTGAGGGTATAGCAGATGAACTAGGAAATGAACCCTCACCAGACACTCAATCTGCTGGTTGATCTTAGACTTCCAGACCATAAAAATAAGAACAGTTAATTTCTGAAGTTTATAAGCCACTGTGTTTATGATGTTTTTCCTTAGCGTCCAAATTAGATTAAGACATTTTACTACATAAAAGAAGTCGACCACATGTTGTAGCATTCCATTCATATAAAATATTCAGCATAGGCAACTCTATAGTACTAGAACACAGATGAGAGTGGAGTGGCTCCAAGATGGCAGACTAGAGACATTTCGTCAGCCACTTCAAAATCAAAGTGCAGAGATAAGTAAGATTAAGGAGGTGGAGGCAAGGGAAGGGAGGGAACAAAAAGAAAACACACAGGAGGAGGAAGCAACAAAAAAATTCTGACAACATGAAAAACCAGAATAGATCGACCCTCCCCAAGGGATCATAAGGCAGCTACCACAGATGATCACCATCCCAAGTATAAAGAAATCATGGCTATGAGAGAAAGGGAATGTAGAGTACAGATGGCAAAAACAATGAAGGGAATTGAAGGGAACATGGAAAATCACCAAAAGGAAATCCAAAATTGACCCGAGAGATGAATGGAAGACATGATGGAGCTTAAACAATCAAAGGAGTCATTTAAGGAGTTTTAAAAATGCAGTAGTTTCAATAACAGATCAAACCCCAGAGAGGAAAGAATCTCAAAGTTTGCATACAAGGCTCTTGAGCTAACTAAGGCATTTAGAGAGGCAGAAAAGAAAAGAAGAGAGTAAAAGCAGACCAGTTGCTCAGAGAATTACGGGACATCATGAAACCTATGACCATACAAATTATAGGTATCCCTGAAGGAGAAGAAGCCCTGCTGGAGAATATCATAACAGAAAATTTCCCAAGCATCACCAAAAGATTCAGATATATGCCTTTTAGATGGATATCAAACCCTGGTTCATCTCAATTCAAACAGAGCATCTCTAGACACATTGTTATAAACATGGCCAAGGTCAAAATGAAAGAGAAAATTCTGCAAGTAGCCAGAAGTAAGGGCCACCTGACCCACAGGAGCACATCCATCAGGATGATGATGGATTTCTCAGCTGAAACTTTACAAGCCAGAAGAGACTGGGCTCCCACTTTCAATATATCACACAAAACAACTTCCAGCCTAGGATTCTGTAACCTGCTAAACTAAGTTTCAAATTCAATGGAGAAATCAAGTCTTTTAGTGGCAAGCAATCACTGAGGAAATTTGCCACTACAAAACCAGTTCTGCAGGAAGTACTGAGGTCTATGCTACACACAGACCATCAAAACGGACCACTAGCAGAGACCTGGAAACTAAAGGTCAAAGCCTAGCTTCCACAATGGCCCACGTCATAAAACTAGGTGACAGACCTCCACAAAACTAGAAAGTAGCTGAGCTACCAAGGGCAGGAGAATGGGGGAAATTTTAAGGGGAAATAAAAAGTGACTACTAAAGAATACAGAATTTCTATGCGGCTGAAAAAAAGTTCTAAACGTTAATATGTAATCAGTTGCACAACCCTACAAACCTACTCAAAACCACTGCATTGTACACTTTAAGTGCGTGAAGTGTAATTCAATGAAGCTGTAATTTTAAAAAAGGAAAATACACAGATTTTTAAAAAATGAAAGTGAAAGCAAGGTGTTTATACACAAAAGAGAACTGAGGGAATTTGTCCTTGGCAGATCTGTACCCTAAAGAAATGACAAAGGAAGTTATTTAGGCCGAAGAAATGAGACCAGATGAATAACTGGATCAATACCAAGGAATTAAGAGCGAGGACTGATAACTCCATGGTAAACATAAAGGACTACTATTCTCTCTTTTTTACATGTCTCTGAAACATAAGAGACCAACCAATGTGAAATAAATAAAAATGTACTGTGAGGTTTATGCCATATATAACAGTAAAATATATGACAATAACAAGAGAAAGGACAGGAGAAAAAAGAGAAGTAACCTATTACAGAGTTCTTATGTCATATGTCTTATGTCATAGTGTATGATATAAAGGAGAAGTAATCTATTACAGGGTTCTTATGTCATATGTGAAAAATAGCGTATGATTTAAAATTGACTGCAATGTGCTTCAGAAGTGTAATGTAAACCCTAGATCACAACTATACATGATGTTGTCCTCTTTTATTTTCTAGAATCTGCAAAAAAAAAAAAAAAAAAATTAAAAAAGGGAGACAATGTTTTCTTAGGAAATTCACGGGCGAGGAAACTGTCAGGTAACAACCTTTGAGAGAATAAGAATTAGATAGCTGTTACTTCTCAGAAGGAAGCAAAAAAGAAAACACTCTGCAGTAGACTTTAAAGTACTTAAATTTTTAGAAGTCCATGCCTCAGAAACTCTTCACAAGTCATCATCTTTTATTCATTTCAATCAATGTCAAGTGAATAAGACAACACTTTTAAGGAACTAAAGTCAGTAAAGTGACCTCTAGTTTATAGTAACACACTAAGGCATATAAACAAAATTACTTATAAACTGATGTCAACTATGCAAAAATATCTTGTTCATAGAACTCCATGGAAGTGGGCACATCATGTTAGTGAAATAATAGTTAACTTCTTCCCTTGTTTTCTCAATTTTCAATTTTTCCCAGTTTGCATTAACTTGGGAAGATGAGAAAGTTTCTCTTTCTTGCAACAGCATTCAAATCACACATGAGAAGTGTTTCTGAGAGACTGTTTTGAATGTATAAAAACCTCTGTCGTGAAGACCACAGGGATATCAATGATCAACAACAAAGTTCAAGGCCAGGTTCTAGCTCTCAAGGCGTTTATAACCTAGTAGGATAGACAGGTCCCTATGCAGACAGTACAATAACTAATGGGCAACGCTCTGAGTGTAGAGAGAAGGAGAAAAGGAAAATAGATAGTGGGTGGAAATTCACAAAAACTCTATGTAAATTCCTTTTTATCATGTTAACTGCAGAGACTTTTCTATACCATAGCCAAAATGAACTTACTACAATTTCCATGTTAAAAGCATGGTAAGACAATTTTTAAAATGGGCAAAACATTTGAATAAGGTGTTACTACAAACCCATTAAAACGACTAAATTGAAAAGACAGACCATCCTGGGTCTTGGTAAGGATGTGGAAAAACCGAAAATTCTCATACATTGCTGGTGAGGATGTAAAATGACCCATTCACTTTGCAAAGCAGATAAAATTAAATATATACCTACTATGCAATCCAGCTATTCCACTCCCAGGTATTTAGCCAAAAGAAATGAAAGCTTATGTCCATATGGAAACTCGGGCACAAATGTCCCTAAAAGCTTTATTTGTAATAGTCTAAAACAGGTCAAACTCAATACTCAAATGTCTATCAACAGGTGAACCGATTAGCAAATTATGATGGAATAATGTGAAACAACAAAAAGGAATGAGTGATCTGATGAATGCAACAACACAAATGAATCTTAAGATAATTACGCTGAGAAAAAAAAAAATCAGACCAAAAAAAGGCAATATATCTTTTATGATTAAATGGAGTTTACAACCAGGCAATGCTAACTTATGGAGATAGAGGGAAAATCAGTGGTTATCTCTCCAAGGGTAAAACAAAGACGTTGCCCAGAAAGAGGCCCAAAGGACCTTCTGTGGTGCCACTGCTGTTGTCTTTCTCAATCTGCATGCTGGTTACATTGCTGAATTTATTTGTAAAAATTCACTAAGCTGTATACTTTTGACTTGGGCACTTCACCAAATGCAAGATAAATTACAATTAAAACATAAAACAACTGAAGTTAGGGAGAAGTAACAAGCAGACAGAAATGTCCCTGCTCAGAGAGAGGCAATTAAACAGGAAGACCCTGGGTAAGGAATTGAATTCCTTATTAGTCCAAGCTCTCAGTGCCTCTGTCGTCAAGCATTCAAACTTCTTCCTTCCTGATTCCACAATTCTAGTCTCTCCTGTCATTAAGCTATGTGTTGCGGGCAGAACCTTTTATCTTTCTTTAAGTAGCACACTGAGTATGGCACTCCCTTGCTCAAACCAGTTTCCCCAATTCTCGCCTCTCTGCTTATAAATTAAATCTCAGCTTCCTACATAGCCTGTCTCCAAAAACAGTCTGTTTTATTTCTCACCACTATCCTGTGCTCCCCACCCAGTGAGCTACTGAGTTTTATCCCAAGGCTGCCTCCTATTTCCAAGCTTTGCCATTCTCTTATAGGAAATGACCTGCTCCATTCACCTCTCCCATCTGAAACACAGATCAGCCTCTAAGCACCAAATGCCTCCTTCAGGAAGTGTTCCTTATTCCTTCATGAAACTAGCACTTTCCTCAATGAAACCTCCAGAGTACATGCAAATTGCCTCTCATCACCTTTCCCGTCCTGCTGTGTGTCCTAGTTAGCTGGGTACATATTATTATTATTACTTTTTTTTTTTTTTGCAATTTTTGGCTGGGGCTAGGTTTGAACCCGCCACCTTTGGCATATGGGGCCGGTGCCCTACACCTTTGAGCCATAGGCACTGCCCCATGGGTACGTATTTTTTCATTTCCACCCCATCACCCAATGTGGAAGTCACCCATGTACTATGTAGGGTAGATGCTTGATTTAACATCATTGTGATAAAAAGATGGAGACTTTATATCTTTTGTATTAATCTGGATGGAGTTGAAACATCCATACTTCCTTCTTAGTAAAGTATCACGAGAATGGAAAAGCAAGGAGGCAATGTACTCAATACTAATATGAAGCCAGTAGATGAACTAATACATTCCTACACAAGAGAAAAACTCAATTCAAATTCAATTTGGAGGGAGGGGGAAAAGAGGAGGGGATTAGTGCGCTCCCACCTAACAGGCACAATGTAGTGATACATGGCACATCTTCTGGGGACAGGATGCAACTACAACAGGGACTTTACCTAACAGATGCAAACACTATAACCTAATTGCACCCTCACATTAATCTGGATTTTAAAAAGAAAAATAAATATAATTGTGATAAACATGTAAGGAAGGGAAAGAAAAAAATAGAAGAGATAATTAGATGGCCCACGGAAAGAATTGTCCAACTTCCCTTTTGAGTTTGCTTCCAAAGCAGATAATATTGTCCCCCACAGGAACAGCCAGCATCCTTCTGATGCGGCACAATGCACTGATTTTGCTAAGTCATTCCACTCATTTGGGTGAGTGGATATAAGCACCTGTTTGTGACATGTAGGCTCACACAGACACACTGTGTGCCTACAGGTTTATTCCTGATAAGCCCACAGGTCCTTTCGTCTGGCTCCCCCGCCCACTCCTCACCTCCACCTCCCACAGGGCCTTGGAGCTGGTGGCAGATGTGGCCGACTGCCGGCCTGTGGTTCTCAGAAAGACATGTTGCTTCTTCCTGTGCTCGTCACAGGTGAGAAACTTCTCCTGCTCAGCATGGAACAGCCTCACCACGTCACCCTACAGTGCAGGAAGGAATTAAAAAATGAATTTGAAAAGAGAACTAAACTGCTGCCCCACAAAGGGCTAAGTATCATAAAGTTGCCAGGCCATAAAGCATCAAACTTACCCCCTTTAATATGTCATCTTTGTTATCACTCCATTTCATGAAAAGGACTATTTTCCAGCTTGTGTTGCAGTTGACGGAATTGACCTAGAAAACAAATTAGAGTTATTTTTTCACATACCCATCTCACGACAACTCTGACATCCAGCCCCCAAATTCCTCACGATAGCCCAAGATACAAGGTGAGCTTCAGTCTAAAAATGCTAAAGACAGATACCATTAAGATCACAGCACCTGCAAATTCAACTAGCCTGTTAGAAGCATTTGGCAATTAATGGTTCATTTGCGCCAGTCACTAAGTATACTCCAACCATGACTAATGGAACCATCCTTCCTGCCCTGCTGGAATGATATTTGCCTTTTCTTCCACGTCTCTTGTTCTGTGTCCAGAAAGTGAAGTCCTCCCCAAAACACGTACTTACAAAGCAGAATGAGCCACAAAGGCAAAACATGAGTCTAGTGCATATATATGAAAACGTTAGTGGTCGTCAGTAACAGGAACAGCCACTATTTGTGCACTGAATCCAGGCCAGGCACCGAGCTAAGTACTAACATTCACAATCCTCAAGACACTAAAATTTAGGTCCAAATCACCCCCAGGTCAGAGACAAGGAGACCAGGTAACTAACCTACAGTCACAGAGTGAGGAATGGCAGGCTTGAGACTTCAATGCACACCTGTCCTACTCCAGAGTCTGTGTCCTTAACCTTCAGACAAATGTGTATATCACAAGCAAGCTACTGTCTTTGTAACCTAAAAGTACCAATCTAGAGGTAAAGATGTTTTGCCCAAAGCCAAATATCACCCTTGCAGGATGCTGATGTTCTGTGCTATTGTTCTCTTAGTAATTAGAAAAAGGCACCCTGTTTAGGTAGAACTAAAAAACTAGAAAAAAAGTATCCCTCTGGCTAGGAAAAAAATTTGGTAAAAGGGGCCCTTTCTGGCTTAACGAATTAGAAAAACAATCCTCCAGTGATACAAGGTTTAGCAAATTGAGCACTGGGACGGGGATAAGCCCCTACGCACTGCACAGACTTGCACAACCTTATGTGACAGCCCTGACTCTGGGCCTCAGTTTCCTCGCCTGCAGACAGGACAGCACTGCCCCATGCCACTGCTAAGGCCACTCTCAGCATGTTCACATACTGGCCTCAGTGAGCCCCCACCTGTAAGCCATAACTTAATTTCCTTACCTCGTTGCAGCCTGGGTTATCCACCAGCTGATGGCTGCTGGCGTGTAGGGGCTGACCAGCATTGACGGGGTTCAGAACCACCTTGTCACCTATGACCACCTGGACAGGAAAAGGAGCAACAGAGCTTTTCATACAGCTGATTGGAACCACAGACAGGTGAGGTCTTGGTCTTAGGGGAACCATACACGTCTGTACTGAAGAACGCCCATCCCCAGCGTGCAGGAAGCAGCAGCACGTCCTGCAACCCCTGTGGGAGTACGGCATGTTTACAAGACCAAGGCTGCATTTTATCCCACGACTATCACTGATCGAATTGAGATATTTCAAAGCCAGACCAGAGTAGTCAGACCTTACCTCTGTTATGTTCAGTTAAAGTGTTTACATAAATAAGCTTGTACTAAATTGTAGGAAAAAAATAGGATATAGTCTAAGGTAACTATGAAAGAATAAGCCATAATTTGGGGTTTCTAAATGGATGACTTTCATATTTCTACTGCAATTCACATAAGGAAATTTATTTTCTACTATGACCAAGTCATACACCCAGCCGTACAGACCCATATAACTGAAACAAAAGGTACCCCCTGAACCAGGCTTATCACTATGTGTAACACAACCTGACACTTTCTATTCTACTCTGCGTCCCAAGCCACTAAATTGACTTCAGTTGACCCACAAACGGGTCAACATCTATTGGTTTTTGTTTTTTTTTATCGAATGGTAACTAGGTACATTAATGCACTTCAGGGGTACAGTGTGGGATTTTCACACACAATCCGAAACACTTCCATCAAACTGGTTAACACAGCCTTCATGTCATTTTCTTATTGTTTTAAAACGTTACATCTATCGTTTTTTTAAAAAACACTATTCTGAAAGCTTAACTCCTGAAGTCCATCTTACCTTACCAACTAAGTCATGGCTGAAAAGATTCATTTTTTAAAGGATAGGAAAGCAAAGGTTTTGTTGAAAATCAAATTCAGACCACCACACGCTTGTGGACTATGGGACTGGAAGGAGGGAAAGTGGAGAAGATGGTTTCCTAAGATGGAAAATCCATCTATTTTTAGTTTGACACATTTGGGGAGCACAGACAATTAAATTTTCCCTAAGTCCAAAAATGAATGTAAGCTCATTCAAGAAATCTAACACTTGTGGCAATGTCTAACTTTTCCTTCTGTTCTCAGGTAAGGATTAGTATTCAGTGTACACAGTCTGGTCCTGGATACTTCTGGTGTATTCACACAACATAACACACATCCATAGTCAAACTATCCAAAGCTTATACACGTAAATGGCACTATTTAAAAAATGTCAAAACCTAGTTTTAGATTAAGGCTAGTGGAGCATTTGGGGAAGATGCCATGCTGTTTAAGGTGCATATTTCTTTCTTTTTAATAAAGAAGCAACTATAGAATCTTAACAAGGTCAAAAATACAGCTGCTAGCATTTAAACATATTCACTGCTAAGTATGTGCCCACGTAATGACTGACTAATTTAGCTAACAAATATCAGAACTGCTGTAAAGTTGCCCTGAAAAGAATTCCTGGAGTTTTAATCCTAAAGAACCCCCAGGGGCTGGCCCAGGTTGTTGAATGAGATGGAGAACCTGCCTGCTTACCAACACAGGAACCAATGAGGCCAAATCCCAGATCTACTCTCCTTCCCAGCCACGGCTATTTCTTTTCCATCCTCCTTCCTCTGCTAACTTTATTTCTAAAGGAGAAACACATCGCTATTCCACTAATGGTTCCGGAATGACAGGGATCCTCTCCAGGATATTAACACAGAAGAGCTGTTTTCTTGGTAAAGTTACTGAGGTAATGGGAAGTTCATACAATTTTTTCTGAAGTCCAGAAGGAAAAACGTAGTGGCTGTATTTAGGTCACACTTGTCTCCACATTTCCCTGTTTCCCAAACACTAGTTTCCATAGCAATCCCTTTCCTGCACACAGGACAAGCTTCTGGTTCCAATTTTTAACTTCTGCTAGTTGACTGTGATATGTGGGTATGGTTGGGGACAGGGTATGGAGCACCCTGCAAGCTGGAAATCTGTACTCACGCTGTCTCCGATGGACCTCAGCTTGTAGAATGGCTGAATATAAAACCAGGACCCTTCATTTCCAGCCTCGTCCAAGGTCACTCTCATGGCGTTCTTCTCCAGCAGAGCTGGAAGCCTCTTGTTCACAGTTAGGTATTTATTACTTTTCAGATGCAGAAGCTGAAAATCCACCAAGAGAAAAAGCCTGAGTGTCAGCAAATCTTTGAATTTTTTATGATTTCTCCCCAGTCCTATAAACTATGCATCAAACATTCCTCCCTGTGCTGAGCTGCTTGGAAAGTTAGAGAATCACAAAGTGCCTAAGGCTGGGGATAATTAGAAAAGAAGAGGAAAGGGAGAAGAAGTAGAGGGTAGAAGACGAAAAAAATACATATTTTTTTCTTTTTCAGTATAGCCGAGGACAAGCTGGCTGCTGCTCAGGTCAGCTATACCACCATCTGCCACCTGTTAGTGGAGAAAGGCCTAACCTCGGGTAAAGGTTCTGAAGAACTGTGGTCTGCTGTGCCCTGATGCAGAGGTGGAGCTAAGGAAGGCAATTCTTTGCATAAAAAACAGCGTGATTCAGAGGGCAGCCCCATTAAGGGATTGTCATTTCATTTGAAAGAACACAGCCTGAATTTCTAAACACTTTATTTTTAATTCTTGGGTAATGGTTACATGATTAGGAAAGATTAAAGATGCAGACGGGAAATAACATGTCTGAAAGTTGGTCTAGATCAGAAGAGTTGGCCAAGGCCTCCCAACTAAACAGGCTATATGAGAACATGGAAGGGACTATGAAGACTGCCGCATCCCCAGGGAAATGGTAAGACCAGTACAGGATTCCAATTGCCAATTTCCCCATTTTCACATGTTAACAGGATACACTTGCTAGGACAGTCCTAGGAGGCCCCTAAATCTTCTAACAGTGCTGTTGGAAGTGGAGCTCCAGACACCCCCAGCCAAGATAAACAAGGGGAGAGTAATATCTTCCCAGGCCTTCATTGTTCCCCTACTCCTGTCTGCATCTGTCTGGGTGCTAGACTTGGTTTACAAACCAGTTACCAACAGGCGGATCCCAAGGTTCAGGCTTGGGCAAAGTAACAACAAGTAAGTTAGTTACTATGTAGCCATAGCTTCCTCTGTGACAGGCACTGAACCATCAGAGGAAGCTGATGCCATCAGCCTCTCCCTTGTACTGGGAGCAAACTGAGACATGTGAGATGTGACAAGATTTCTGCCCCAAATCTCACAATAAGTCACAAAGCCTAAACTGGCAGGCCTTTAACAGTTTCGGTCCTTAGCCCCATGCACCTCTTTCATTTTTATCTCAAGCCATATTCTCCAATCTGACTCAATCAGAACATCTTATATCCTAACTTTTGGGGTGCTGGCCTGACCAAGCAAGAGAGCAGATATTGAACTTGGAGCCCACCTGAACCCTTATGTCCATTTCTCAAGTGGATGTAGCTTGAAGAGGAAGAGTGGGACTTGCAGGAACTAATTTTCAAGCACATTTTGGAAACAACTTTCACTATTTCAAAAGGCCTAATAGAAATGACACTTCTAACCCCAAAAGGTTGCTCTTTCCAATTTTTTTTTACTGGTTTCCCATCCTCCTGCTTTGCATTGTTCTATACCTGATATCAACAGAAATGAGAAGGAATTCCTATGTAGTTAGTAAAGTTTACACAGTAAGCAAAATCTTTCAAAAAGGAAATTAATGAAGCAAAAGAATTACATGGGTCCAGGAGTTCAAAAGTTGGTATCTTTGTGCCTGGATCGAAATGATCTGATAATAGAATAAACTGAGAAGGCCACGCCTGGCACTGGGTTTCCTCACTCATTTTTCTTCAAGTGTGGGATAAATGCAGACGGATCTTTTGAGCAAAACCTACCGTGACTGTTTCCTGGATTGTGTTTTTGTCCCCATGTCAAATTAAAGGCACAAAAGATAAGCAAATAAACCTCACAACTGTTGAGATTAGACATGAGAACAATTATATTTTTGATACACATAAAACTTTTCCAAATGATAAATATTTTTTTATCTTAAAAAATTCTGAAGGAAGAAAATTGCTCTTATTACCTCTAGTAAGCAGCTACTGACCACTAGATAAAAGTTACAGGGAAGCCAATTTTCACCAAGTAGGAAGAACTTTCAAGGAACTCAAACAAAACAGCAATGGCCAGGTTCCTCTTGAGATAGGGAGCTTCCCATTTGAAATATCTGGATACACCTTCAATTATCAGGCACAGGGGGACTGAAGTGGACTCTCTCCCTGAGAAATGACCAACTAAAAAGCCTGAGTGTCCACCGTCTATAACACACACAGCAGTAAACGGGCTGTCTCCACCGAGCCCTAGTATAAAGGTGTCTGATCCCGTCTCAGGCGTTTGCTTTCTGCGTTTCTTCCTTTGCAAGGCATCCGCTCCAAACGAGAGTAGCACCTGCCTCACCTGGATCACGTTGCCGTACTGGATTACGGTCCCCAGCAATTTCCTGTTTTCTGTCTCATTCTGCTTCTTTTCCAAGTCTGCCGCATGCTGTACATTGAAAAGAAAGATTAGTCACAAAGAGAAAACAATGGACTGGAGTCCTCTGCGGTGATGCAAAACAAATGTCACCAGTTAATACAAAAACCTCAGAAATGAGCAAATTCCTAAGCAGGTGAAACGAGCCCAGGAGTCTGCCAACCCAGCCAAAACTTTGCCTCTGCTTTGTTGGCCTTTTTGGCTTCTTAGAAGGTACTTTTTCTTTAAGGATTTCATGAACATTCGCTTAGGGATAGACTTAGTCAAAAGCTTTAATAGTTTTTAAAGAAAATAGGGTAGGAATGGAAGGGAGTCTGCCTGGCTCAGTATTCTCATCACAAAATGGAGATGCTACAAGCCTTTTAGGGCCATTGTAGAGATTAGAGAAAATATATGCCAGACATGTGGTAGGCATTCAGTAATAAATTTGAGGGATTATTATTACACGTAAGTTTTTTAAAACTAAGAAATGTTGTCATGATGAAAATTTCAAAAAGTAACCTAAGTTGGTTGGGGCAGGAATCTTTCTTTTTCCTTCAGATTTTGCATTTCTTCCACCTCTACCTGGAGCATAGGTATCATTAGGAAGATACATCTTTGGAGAAAAAGAAACCACAGGAGGCAAACCTAAACCCGAGTGAAACCACAGGACAGGAGGGAGATGATCTGCATGGGTTAGTTGGATCATGGCTAGTTGGCCACATGAGCATCAGCTCTGTAAACCAATGTTCCACTCAGAAGCTGCCCTCTTTCTTTTTTGGAATTAGTTTCCAGTCTGCTATTCCCAGTTACATAAGGATAAAATCCACTGGATTCAAGACACTTTCAGAAAGAATCAGTGCTCACAACATGGCGTTTCTTGGTCTGCGAGCTGCCCTCAGCACAGTTTCCTGAACTTTCTCTTTCCCCTGCATAAACACTCTCCCTCTGGGCCTCCCACCACTAGTTCTCCCTAATTTCATGCCTGTGCTTCGCAC
>CAUYQV010111391.1:0-19458 GCA_963574575.1 Galagoides demidoff
TTGGAAGACACCGCAGGCAATGACTTCAGCTTTCTTTTGGCTCTTTCCTTCCTGGGGCTCTGTTAGATGCCTGCTCCTCCCCTGTGCCTTCCCTACCCCTCCAACTTCACCCTCCTGTGCTCTCTATCCTGCAGTGACTCAGACTCAGCAGGACTACATTATTTTCCTTCCACTCTGGGTTAGGAGACTTCAATTCTACACCAAACACCAGGTCCTCTATCTATGAGTCATTATGAAAGTTTGGAGCCAGACAAAAATCATGCAAATAAAATCTGTGTGGATGGAACCCAATGAAGCCCTCCCAGCAACACCAACACGCTGGGCAAATTGAAACTGGAGGGAGCGGGAATCCAAAAAGACGCTGTGGACTGTGTTTCTTGGAAGCGAAATAATGGACCTTAATGTGGTCTGTCTCAAAACTTTAGTAGTCACTCACATATTAAAAGGCTTTCTCCCTGTTCCACCTGGATGTTACCTGGCTTCCTATAAATCCAACCCAAGACAGGTGTCAGGGCAAGGGCAGCAGGATGAAGGGGAAACACTACTGGACCCTGTGAGGGGACAAGCTGTCCTGTCTCGGTCACTCATAATACAAGAGGTTCTGCTCAGCTAGCACCTAGGGTTCTGTTTGGCTTCACGTCCTAGTACCAACTTGTGGGGACTGCGAGAAAAGTTCGCACCTTAATCATGTTGCTGACTCCCTCTGTGTTTTCCTTGAGTTATTAGTGTAAGTAATTTCTTCCAAACCCTTGCAGGGGTGGGGCACGTTCGGCCTTCTGATTTCAAAATTGTTCTTTCTCTCAGCACCAAAGGAGGTGAGCAAAGCGTCTTCTCTCTGTGCTGCACCTCTTTTTAATGAAAGGATTTATTCTGTAAGCTTTGGATTCAGTCAAAAGGCTGCACTGAAGGTCCTCAAAGGCCCTGTGTTGCCTTAAGGCTGCAGGTTCCCACCCCTGCCAGGAGAGTGGTGCTTTCTCGCAACCTGGGAGCTGCGTGATGTCCCCGGCCTGTGTGGGAGGAAGGTGCCCGGCTGTAACATCAGGAAGCTACAGAGCAGATAACTGAAAAGATCAGTGGGAAAGTGGCTGTAATCTCCACGTGGCTGCAGTTTTCTACTTACAACTCTGGAACATTCCTCTAATTGGACACCACAGGCTCTAACGGCTATCCCAGGAAACCTCCCTTCGGAGGCCCTTCCATTCCCTTTTGCAGCTCCCTCTGTTTCTCTTCACCTTTAGCAAAGTCTCACTGTGACCTGTCATCTCTCAAAGGCACATCTGGGCCAGGCTCTCCCTCTAGGCTGACATCTCTCAGCTGCCTGCTTTTAGGACAGGAGGCCAGGAACTGGGCAAAAGACAAACTGAGCCTGCAGGCCGGCACCTAGCTGGTGAGCCGGTGGGGTGTCTGTGCTCCAGGGGGCCCAAGCTCCTGACCCCAAGGGCCACACAGCTGGACACCTTCCCTGCTCCCTCTCCGAGGTGATCTGATTCTTTCTGGGTCAATCAATCCATCAGTTCTGTCTGTGGAAAAGAAGTTTCATGTCGCCTTCCAAAGACCTTCTCTCTGAAATTACGGAATGCTTTTCAAATAAAACAAACCTCTAAAATCAATAGTCCCGTGTCTTTGTGTCCTTCTTCCCCCAGTCTTCACCGATTGCATAATTTATTCAAGAGCTTTTGGAAACGGGGCACAGGGAAGAAATTAATGAGCTCTGAGGACGGAGACTGTCCCTCCAAGTTAGGGACTTTGTTGGGGAGACTGGATGGAGGTTACAGGATTTCAAACAAGTCTCTTTCAATGCTCCCTGAAAGAATGCTTTTCTCCCAGGCCTGCAGATTTCAGGTAAAAGTCAATTATTTTTCCTCCCGAATGTTTACTTCAGATGACTTCTATGCACCTGTCCCTTGACCAATCACTGACGTATTAATCACATCATCACACACAAAAATTAAGGGAAGAAGAAACATTTCAGACAATGGTATCAGAGAAGAGAGAAAAATGAACAGAAAATCACCAGGTCGCATTCATGTATAATCAAAACTTACTAACATGCTACGAAACGGATCGGAGGTGTCAGGTTTAAAACCTGTTTCAAAATAACCGGATTATGTATAGTACTGGAAAATTAACAGAGACTCAATAAAAGTGTCCCCATGAAAAGCAATAATTTACCTAGCAGGACTGAACCCCAAACAGCGTCTGATTTGGGATTTTCACTGTCACTTGTCTCAAGTGTGGGAGAAAGGAAGAGTGGGGCAGAAAAAAAAGGGAAGGAGTCTGCCATCTCGCCTTCTCCTCCCCATCACAACTGGGCCGTCCTGGCACCCCGGGCTCCGGCATGGAGGTGAAGGCACACATCCCCCACCTTTCTCTGCTAAAGAATCGTTACATATTTTCTGGCTGGTGGCTTTTGGTGTCTCTAATCTTTTTGCTGTATGTGTCAAGGCAGAATAGTGAGAATGACTGAGATGATTCAGAGAGCTGCCAGAAAAGGATTCCAAAGCAACCTCAAAGCCTGGCCGCTCCTTGCAGAACTGAAGAGAGAGAGGGCAACTGCGGAGAAAGAAACCATCTGAGGGGGAGCTGGAGGGCTGTGGGTGACAGGGAGCAGAGCGCCCTATCCCAAATGCTCCCTGTGCCTGTGGGAGGGACATAGGCATAGGGCCACCTGGTCCCTACTGGCTGCAGCATATGGATGGTGGGACCACGTGCCTCTGCCAGGGGCAACTAGGCAGCCTGCGCCCCTAACCACACCTTCTGGGAACCTATGGGAGAAGGCAGAAGGCACAGGGCAGAGGGCAAAAACCTGCACCTCTGATCTTATACTTTTTTTTGAATTACAATTTCAACTGTAAGAACTTCTCTGAATTGAATGTACTTAGTCCTCCAAAGGAGAGTCTGTAGAGAGTGATCGGGAAAATTGATAAAAGCAGAGAGGAGAAGAACATACTAAATGCAGTTCTGCTGGGGCGCAGACCGGGGTCCCTAAACGCACCTCTTAAGGCAGCACAGTGCACTTGAACTTGTAGGAGTTGTCCGCCTGCAGCTGTGTGCAAACACTCCCAGTCATATCTAAAATCCACACACAAAGATGAAACCCGGAAGCCCTGCGTGAAAAGAGAAGAGACTCAAATTACCTGTTCCATTTCCGTCTAATCCTCGCAAGTATGGAAAACTGTCCACCTCCAAGGGGGAGCTGGCGGCCGTGAGAAACGCGGTCAGGTCACTGTAGCTGGTGTTCTCTGGCAAGCGCAGGGCCCTTCTCTGGAAATGAATGCGGGGCTGTGGCCGGGCACCTGCAGAGATGAACCCTGAGTTACCTCCCCAAGGAGCAGTTTCTGTTTTTAGAAAACGCAAGACCAGGAAGTGCCTCTCCCGAGTTTCAGCAAGCCTCCCCTCCCCGCCCCTTCCCACCGTGCTCCCACCCCTCCACGCAGGCCAGGAGGGGCGACAACATGCTATTATGGAGAGGAATAATAGCCCATTGTCACGTTTGTTTGGACGCAGGATGTTATTTAGGCTTTTAACAAAAAGCTGCTTCAAAGTTCTGATTGTGAGCAGGCTTTTCACTGCATGGCCTTGCCTGACAAAAGTCCCTGTAACTGAAACAAGCAGGTGACAATTAGTCTCTTTACATAAACAATGTAAGTGACACTCTGTGATACTGCTACCAACACATCCTTAATCTCCCTGGTGAAATCCAGTTTAATGCCTCAGACCAGACCAAAGCAGAGCCAGGGAATCACACCTGCAGCCTTGATAAGGAATGCAGAGGGGGGCCCACCAGCAAGAACCCTTTTCTTTCTGTGGAACCTGCCACGTGGCTCCAATTTACTCTGCAGAGATGCTTCCTACTGGTGACAGATTATGTCACAGATTTTTCAAGACTTGTGAAATGATGTGAAATGACGCCCTTCCACCAAACCCAATTCCCTTGTGCAGAAGGATGGGTTTAGCCTTCTAAACCCTCTCACCAGCCACGGTCATCTGTGCTGTCGTCTGTACCTTAAGTTTGTTCCAGATGTTGTTAGGATGGCGAAACCTGAACTTGTTCTTACCTAATGCCACAGTGACAGTCACAAGACGTAAAAGTGCTAAGTAACTTAGCACAAACCCAGCAAAAACACCAGACCACAGCATACATAAAATCTAAAGAGGGTGTGTGGGGGGCTGGGGGAGCGGTCTGTCTGCACACCTACATGCACTAAAGCTGCCAATATAAATATAAATGTTCCCAGATTTCAGAAATGCATATGATCAGGTGGAGACGGGAGGACAGAGTCTGTAGGGCTCTGTCCCCATCCCCAGAATGCACGGCTCCTACTCTCCTGAATTCTGGGTGCTGCCCCTTGATCTGCTGCGGCTCCACACCTGTTCCTTCCCTCTTTTCCTCCATCCCTCTTCTCCAAGGTCTACAGAAACTTCATCTTCACTTTTCACTTGTTTGTTTATTGCAAGACTTGGCTCACCCGAGTGTTCTTGCCTTCCTCAGCAATCTCTTTCTCTACAATCTCATGCGCATTTCTCCACTGTCTAGCAAAAGGACAATCCAGTATCAGTGTAACTCTGCAGTCCCTGTTAGAGCACCCAGTCTCCAGCACTGCGGCCTTAATAATACCAGCATCACGTGTGGCCCTCAGAGGCCTGAACTGTATAATCTGCAAACCCGTGACCGTGGCCCAGCCTTCATCCCCCTCAACCTCTTCACAATGGTCGACACTGTTTGCCACCCCTGCCTTTGAACCCCCTGCTCCCTGGAGTTCACGGTTCTGCCCTCTGGTTCTCTGCAGAGGCTGCCTGCTGCTTCCTTCCCAAGTTTCTTCTTTCTCTGCCTATCTCTGGATATAACAAGTTGGGGGTCATCCATTGTCTCTGCTGTCCCTGGGCTCTCACCTTGTAGGTTCCCTTCCACGGCCATAGCTTTGGCTGTTCCCTTCCGCTCTAGTCTAGACTTTTTAAATTTTGAGACAAAGGATCACTCTGTCACCCTGGATAGAATGCAGTGGCGTCATGATAGCTCACAGTAACCTCAAACTCCTGGGCTCAAGCGATCCCCCTGCCTCAGTCTTCTGAGTAGCTGGGACTACAGGCACCTGCTGTGTGACTGGCTAACTTTTCTATTTTTGGTAGGGACAGGGTCTCATTTTTGCAGAGTCTGGTCTCCTGGCCTCAAATGAGTCTCCGGAATTTGGCCTCCCAGAGTGCTAGGATTATAGGCATGAGCCACTGCGCCCAGTCATGGACAATTTTCTAAGCTGCACACCTGCATTTCCCTGTGCCTTCTAGGTACTTCTACCCAGACGCCCATTTGATATTCTAAACTTCCTCTCTCCCTTAACAATCCCCCGTTCTCCCCAACACTCAGTTCTGATTCCAGGTCATCAGCAACATCTTCCCTATGACCGTGCACATTTGCTCAGGCGCCAAGACCGGGCAATCTCCCCTTACCCACATCTCCCGCATCACCTTTCCCTCCCTCTCAGCAGCCAGGAGTCTTCATTACCCAACGTCTCCACTGTTGTTTAAGTCTCCTAACGGGCCCCTCTGCTTGTCTTTGCCCTTTCTTCTTTTCATCCACTGACGCCTTGCCTGTTCTAAGATGCTACCAGGATCCTGCCCTTTCCCCACCTGGAAACCATCAAGGATCTCCACTGCTTACCAAATTAACAATGATGACAAGAATAACAGCAAAAATAGGTAGCCAGCCTGGACCCAGATGACCCCTATTACATTTCTCCGCTAAGGGAGAGGTGCAGATCAGTGCTTTAGAATTTACGAAGTCCTTATATACAGTATTTGAACCCTGTCTTAATTTCACCTAGATCAGGGTTCCTGGACCTCAGCACTATTTACATTCGGGGACAGGGAATTCTCTGTGGGGGTGGAGGCTGTCCTGTGCACTGCGGCATGTTTAATTGCATCTCTGTCCCACTAGATGTCAGTAGCAACCCCCAAGTTGTGACAAGTAAACCATCTCCAGACATAGGTAAATGTCCCCTGGGGGCAAAATCACCCCCGACTGAGCCCCAGTGCACTATAAAGCCAGAGCATCCTCACAACAGAGCAAAGGGTACTGAGAGTAGTCTCCATAGTGGGTAGAGGGTACGTGAAGGGGAAAGGGAAAAAGCCTTTGTTTTCCTGGAATTCAAGAGTCGAGAAGGCTTTTCTCTGCCTCTCCCTGCCACCATTTCTCTTTCTCTAATTCTCTCTGTCTCCGTCTAACTCTCTCTGTGTCTCTCTCTTGCCCTATCAGATGGACACATAAGCTTACAAAGAAACACTAATACTCGGTTTTCACAGGGCAGGATGAAGACTTCCAAGTCAATTTCAGAAGCTGAGGTTGAAGGAGCAGGGAGGTTTCCAGTGAGAGGAGAGGAAACTGAAGCCTGCGGGCTGCAGAGGCTTTCTGCTTTCTGCCCTAGGCTCTCTTCCCAGATGCCACTTAGCCCTCTTAAATGGATCAATGCACTTCAGCCATTAATCTTGGGAATAACTGGTCTTTCTCCCTCTCCCTGAATCAGAGTCAAAGGAATCTCTTCATAGAGCTTTTATCACCTCTCAATGAGTTTATCACATCACTCCCTTTCTTAAAAGTTTAACTCCCTAAAACATCAACAAAAATTATTACTCTAAAAAAAAAGAGTACAGAGACATCCATGGAAATGGCTTGATTACCATAGCGGATCTTACTTTCTTCCTTCCTTTTTTTTTGAGACAGAGCCTCAAGCTGTCGCACTGAATAGTGTTGTGGCATCACAGCTCACAGCAACCTCCAACTCCTGGGCTCAGGTGATCCTCCTGCCTCAGCCTCCCAAGTGGCTGGGACTACAGGTGCCCACCACCACACCTGGCCTATCATAGTGCTTTAAGTGCCAGGCTAAGAGAGAAATGATAAAAGCCTAAGATAAACTTCAAGAAAGAATGACCAACTGCCCAGAAGAAAAGAAGTTTCCTTCATGGTATTTGTGAGCCGTGTTTTGAAGGCCGTGAGGGGGGAGGTGAGAGGTGTTAGCAGATATGAGAGCACAGAGAGATGGGAAGGTCTGGTGTGTTTGGGGGGAAACTGAGCAAGTCTGTGTGGGCCACGCCCAGACTGTGTGGGGTCCAGTGGCTGGGCAGGAGGGTGGGGAAGGGCATGGTGAGGCTGGCTCAACAGTCTGGCCTTGCACATTCCAGCAGGGGGGAGTCTGCGGCAGGTATTGGTTTGTTTTTGCCCAGTTCTGATGGGTGGGGAAGGGGCATGTGTGGAGAGAGTGTAGTGTCAGAGTGATCAGCCAGGAGGCTGCGATGAGATGCTCACGTGAGAAAGGATAAAGTTGCAGATAGAGGCGGCGGCACTGAGGTCATCACATAAGAGGTGGCTGGAGCCGAAAGCTATTTTGGGGATGAGAGAAGAGAGCAGAGAGAGGACGAAAGAGAGTCAAGAGGGCTGGAACAGGTAGGGTCATAAACCTGGGGGGTGGGGGGTCCGGGAAGGACAAGGAGGCCTGAGAAGAGGCTGGGGGATCCAGGAACTCAGGTTCTGTTGAACCGTTATCCTAAGAGGCTTCCAGTCTTTCTTTATAAACACTGGTAATAATCACAATACAATCATTCCTCACTTTTAAAATGCAAGGAATGCTGACTGCTGGCCAATCCTATCGAAACATTCACTTGCTGTTCAATAATAACTATGTTTGCAAACATGCTGCAGAACCCTGTCCGGTCGGATGAGATAACCGTTTTCTTGGTGTTTATGATCAGAATCTACATACGTATGGTCTATCTGCAGAGCAGGATACAAGTGGGCAGACTTTGTATTTGTAACAAAATCATCACAAGTTTACTCTCTAATAGGCTGGCAACATTTTAAAGCAAAAACTTCAATAGAAGCATGACGTGTCCAGCTGATGGGGACCCCTTTTCCCTCTCTGTCACCCTGTCCCCAGCTATGGTCTTTGTTCTGCCAAGCTCTTACTTTGGCGTCACATAAAACCAAACTAGGCGTCTTCTAACACTGTGTAGAATCTGCATGGCACCTCCTCACGGAACTATCTTCATACTAACCACCGGCTTTTCCAGCGCTATCTGACACATCACCCCATCTGAGCAAATGGCTTACAGTACACACGTGTGTCTGAGCAGGCCGAAACTTATTGCTTTTTTCCTCTGTATCTATTTTTAAAAAGGAAGCAATGCAACTAAACAGGAGCAGCCTGAGAATAAAAATGCAACGTATCCTTTATAAATTCGGAATCATCCTGGTTTCGTAGACAGAACAGAGCTGCATTAATGACATGGTGGCAAAGCCCTACACATGGCTTTCCTTCCCACTAGTGGGAAAACTTGAAACAAATAAAATGACCCATGTTCACTGCTGGCCTGCCTCAACTCCCTTGAGACAGGGAACCAGTACAACTCAACACTACTGAACTCACGATATAAGGGAAGTTAAAAAACTAACAAAAAGGGCGGCACCTGTAGCTCAAAGGAGTAGGGCACCGGCCCCATATGTTGGAGGTGGAGGGTTCAAACCCAGCCTCGGCCAAAAACTGCAAAAACAAAACAAAACAAAACAAAAACCTAACAAAATGTAATTTTGCAAAGCTGGTGTGGAAAGGAGATTATAAAAAGGGAGAAACAGTGCCCAGCTAGTTTCTGGTTATATATAGGAGGCAGTGATAGAACAGGCTGAGTAGATTAACCGTTAACCAAATCTACCTGAATGATTTACCTCCTTGGGTTTATTTTTAATCTGATCATGCTTCCTGCTCCTTACAGAGAGAAAGAGGCATTCAAGTACTCAGCGTCCAGGCACGCGGATGCCTGTGAGTACTTAGCGTTAAGGATAAAGAAAATGACTGACCACAGAGTAAGGGGCTTCTATAGGAAGTGCTCAGAGGAGGTGGGTTCTGTATTTGTTTACTCAGTCACCAGTGAACTACTCACCAGCTGCTCCCACAGGGCAGACATAGGGTCGGGTCCTGCAGGCACTGAGATGATGATGACATAGGCCTTGCCCTTCTGGCTTTTCAATTTAGTTGGGGAGGTAAGGTGCACCACCAAATACACCTGACGAGGGAGGCATCACAGGAGAGCCAGAGCCCCAGCTGGGACTGTCAGTTACAGCTAAGGACAGAGGGCTCCAGGGAGACGCCCGTGGGAATCCAAGGACAAGAGGTGGAAGGCACAGGAGCAGGAACTGTGGTTCTGGGCTCAGAGCGGCTCTGGAATGACGTGGCAGGAGGGTGTGAGTTTCACGCCAATGCTGCGCCATGACACAGCCCCACTAACCTCCCTGTCTGCTACTTTGTGACTGTTACCGTGCGTCTTTCTCTGCTGACCACCCTTCCCTATTATCTGCTCCATGTCTTGGGTCCAGATCCAGCCTGCACTTGTGATCGGGCTGTGATTCTTCCCTCTCTGGGCTCTTTGCTCAATCCAAGGAAAAGGAAGGGAGATTACAGCTGATGGCTCTGCCCCTCTCTTCCAGCCAGGTCCCACCAGACCCCTGGCTACTCCATGGACTGGTTACACCTGAGCCAGGGGTCCCCTGTAGACCTGACAACCACAGCCAGGAGAGATGGGTGGGTCAAAGAACACAGGCCTCCCCCCCCGCCCCACACAGGGAGTGTGGCTACCACTGCCACCAGACTCTTGGGAGGGACACTGGGGCATGTGCATGCAGGCTGGCCTTCTAGTCCAGGGCAGGTCTGAAGACAGGCTGGAAGATGGAGCAGCACATCCCGGGAGGGAAACAGACAGAGGTCTAGCACGGCCAGGATGCAGTATGTGGAGGGATAGCATACTCGGAAGGGAGGTGGAGCCAGATCACAGAGAGCCTTAGTCAGGAGACTGGGTTTTATTCTGCAGGCCAAGGGGAGCCATCAAGGGACAGAAAGAGCTGGATCTTTGCCTCAGAAGACTTACCTGGCAGTCTGGCACCAATGTGCTGGGAAGGAGAGACCAGCCTTCCTTTCTGATGCCCAGTCTGATCCTAATGTAGAGACCAAGGAAGAGCTCCTGGGGGTGGAGGGAGCTAATGCTGTGGTCTGGCAGAGGCCACCAGGCCCTGAATCAGGGCATGGGCATGGGACAGAATGTCAGTGCAGGCAGGCACAGGGGGGTGACCGTCAAGTGGCCTGGGCTGCAAGGCCAGGCTCACTGCAACTGTGTTAGACTCACAGGGGTCTAAGAAGGGGAGATGAAGTCGTAGGCAGCCACTCCGTGGGCAGAAGGCGACTGCTCACACAGGGCACCTAACACGATGCTGGGATCCTTCATGGACCCCCTCTGAGCCACGAGAGGACACTGGTGGTGTCAGGACTGGGAGCAGAGCAGGCATCAAGGAGGGCACTGGGCCACAGCAACAGATGAAGTGTGGTCAAGGCTGGAGACTCTGCAGTTAGAGCCCTCATCATGGACACCAGACAGAGGACAGTGCTACTCCCAAGGAGAGAGGGACGGGTGGGCGGGGGAAGAGGTTTCCGGTTTTTTCCTTTAACATATTAACAAAGGGAAATGTGGGCACAGTGGAAGTCAAAGGTGGCCATGAAGGAGAAAAGGGTGACAACCGGCATGCAGGGCCCAAAGGCCACCAAGGGCAGGGGAAGGGTGCAGGAAGTCCTGCGTGCATGATCTCGGCAACCTGGTCCCGGCTTTGCCATTGGTCACTTTCCTGATCACCACAGCACCCAAGGCTGGCCAGGGCTGGGGGAATGTCCAGCCCTGAGTGAAGAAGTTGGATTTTATTCCAAGCACAGTGGGAAATCACGGAAGAGCTGGAGCCAGGTGACTCCACTGTTTTCATGTTTCGAAGACCTTTTGATGGGTTTGGCAGAGTGTCAATGGGACAGCCAGTTAAGAAAAGTACATGGCAGTGCCCTGAGGAGACGCGGCAGATCCAGGATCTGTGAGGTGGCAACACGGACAGGGAGAAGAGCCTCAGCAACAGCATGAGATTTGGCTGGGTGTGGTGGCTCAGGCCTGTAATCCTAGCACTCTGGGAGGTGAAGGTGGGTAGATCACCTGAGCTCAGGTGTTCGAGACCAGCCTGAGCAAAAGTAAGACCTTGTCTCTCCTAAAATAGAAAAACTATGGTGCACAGCTGTAGTTCAAGGTAAATGGGAGGCAAGAGGATCACCCGAGTTCAAGAGGTTGAGGTTACTATGAGCTATGACACCACTGCGTTCATTCTACCCAGGGCAACAGAGTAAGACTCTGTCTCTAAAAAAAAAAAAAAAGCATAAGATTCAAGGAGAGAAGAAACATCAATGGTAATTCCAAGAGTTTCAACCTGACCCACTCAGGTAGATGTTTATATACCACTTACAGAGACAGAAGGCAAAACCCACCGAGAGCTGAGACGCCTCCCAGACCTCTAGGTGGAGATGCCAAACCAGCCACTGGTGGGAGCCTCCATTTCGGGGGGAGGGTCTGGGCTGAGGCGATAGAGGTGGGTGTAATAAGCATCTGCAGGAAGCCAGGAGTGGTCTAGATGAGATCATTGAAAGGACTAGAAAGCAGCATGGGCCAGTGACTGGTATTAGCATCCCCAAACAAGAGGTGACCAAGAGACAGGAAGAAAAACACGCTCGCTGTCATGGCCATGAGGGAAGAGAGGTTTGAGAAGGGGCAGGCAGTTGTGTCTGTTAAATGCAGATACAAGTGGAGATACGAGCAGGATGGAGAGACATGTTCTCAGACCTGGGCAACTTAAAGGCTGCAAGGGACTCTGCCAATCGCAAAGCTAATAAAAGAAAAACAGGGGCCTCCGAGGCTAACAGGCGTGAACCTGGGAGCAGGTCTACTGGGAAAGGAGACTGAAGAGGCAGGCCCAGCTCTGCTCTCTCAGAGGGGAAAAATAAGATAACTGAAGGCTTTTACTGTGCAGATGACACCAAAATCTGCACTTCTATTCCTGTTTTCGCTCCCAAACTTGAGTCAGAAATGCTGCCAGACGCTTCCACGTATTTTCTCCTCAAATACCTCCTCCCGGAGCGGTGGGCGCACGCTAGACTCCTGGCTCCTCGCAGCCGGCGGGAGGAAGCCAGGATCTACATCCACCTCATTAGCAAAGGGTGCACGGATTTGGTGCCATGGAGAATGATGGTATAACAACGGTATTCAAATGCAGAACAGAGTAAATAAAAACTGAAATCTGATGAAATGCTCAAAAGCCAGGAACAGCCCACAATCGAGATGGAATAAAAATGATGTTCTCAGCACAGAGACACATTTCACAGAAGCATTCCCAGTTCTTTTTTTTAATTTTTTTTTTTGAGACAGAGTCTCATTATATCACCCTTGGTGTAGTGCTGTGGCGTCATAGCTCACAGCAACCTCCAACTCTTGGGCTTAAGTGATTCTCTTGCCTCAGCCCCCCCAAGTAGCTGGGACCACCGGTGCCCGCCACCACACCCAGCTATTCTTTTTTTTTATTATTGTTGTAGTTGTCCTTTCGTTTAGCTGACCTGGGCTGGGTTCGAATGGGCCAGCTTTGGTGTATGTGGCTGGCACTGTAACCGCTGTGCTACAGGTGCCAAGCATTCCCAGTTCTAACACTCATACCAAGCACTCAAAGGGCAAATCCCTGGAACCTTCTGTGTGAGCTTCTCTGTGAGTAACAGGAATTGAAGGGATGAGGTTACATTTATAGACATCATGATGTGGGAGGCAGATTAAAAAAATAAAGGGATAAGAAAGAGGAAAAGCCACAGTTGTTTGCTTATCAGCCTTTGACAGTAACCCCCCTTCCACTAGTAAATGAGGGCCTGGAAGTGCCTGGACTCACACCCAGATAAAATCCATTAACAGTGTCTCTGTTGGGAAAGTGATGGTGGGCAACATGGGGCAGCCCCTTCTTTTGTCTCACACACTTCATCCTCAAAGAAGTAGGATTATAGCCCACGGAGAATCATAGAAATGGTATGTCCCAGCCATCACCCCAATAAGGGGGTCCCATGTAAGATTTTAGAAGTTGGTCCAAAAGTAACTGTTGGTTTCCTTTTAAATGCTAAATATACCAAAAAATAACTAAGAGAATAAATTTCAAATGTCTCACCATAAAGATAGCTAAGAGAGGCAATACATTTGCTAATAATGAATAATGATTGCTAATTAATCATTCCATATTATATACACGCATAAAAACATCATGCTGCGCCCCCGGTGTATACAATTATAATTTGTTAAACAAAAAATAATATTAATAATAATGGAAAAGAAAATAGATATTAAACACACCTTGGAATCCTGATACGATTTGGACAATATCCTCATACACCATTAGAGTAGCTGAACGTTCTGGAAGCAGGCCAAGGCTCAGTGAAGAAAATACTGCAGGAACAAAAATGGACATGAGGGAATTACGACATGTCAGTCTAAACGCCCACTCTAATTTGGGGGGACTCTGCCTTCTTTGTATTCTCTAATTTCAAATCAGTGACTAATATCAAGTTTTAGTATCATTAGTGACGTACCTTGAAAACACCATAAAAGTACTGTAATTTCTCATATAACAAATTTTTTGTCCTATTAATAGTCATTTTATTTGTTAGAAGTTTCTAGCAGAGTGACTCAACCTGTTCATAGTACCCAGCACAAAAAGGGGGAGATAACCTGAGTGGAAATGGTGGGAAATTAGAAAGAAAGACACCCAAGAGATATTCTAGGAAATTTATAAAACACACACGAGACAAGAGATACGATAGGATCGGGAGGTCTGTCTATAGCCAGGCTGCACCAAACCAGAGAAACAGCTTTATTTAGAAAGTATCTTTAATAAGGTCAATCTTAACTCCGGGGGTATGGATTAACTTTAAAGAGGAAAAGATGTGTACTTGCTGATACCAGGGAAAGTATGGAGGGGCTCTGTGACTTCTGGCAGGTGAAAAGAATGTTGTTCAAGGAGAAGTGGTTGGGGGTCGCTCCTTGAACGCTTCCCAGGCTGTGGGGCACCCTGTCACCTCACAGCCCATTCCCCCCCCAAGTATATGCAGTTTCAAAAGTTACAATGTACATGCTATTAATATAACTATATAATGTCAGATATCAATTTCAAGAGACATTTTAAAAATATGTTTAGAAGGATGTGTGCCTCATAGTAAAAGAGTATTCCCCCCAACTCTGAGAACTAATAACATGATAGAAACTGCACTCCTTTAAAACTCTTACTTTAGATCTTCCAACTAAAAATTTCACAAAGCTTGCAAGTTTCGGGGTAGAACATACGAATTTAAGAGAAATGCAAATAATTACATTATGAAATGATAATAATTGCTAATCTTACCAAATCCTTACTAACATGCCAGACATCATTCTAAGTGCTTTACTTGTGATAATTTATTTTAAGTTTCAAAGCTACTCTATGAAGTTAATATGACCGTTTTATAGGTAAGGAAATATGTTTTTATATATGAGGAAGTAATCTGCCTAGTATCCAGTCACCAGGTTTGAACCCTGCAATCTGCTGACAACCGCTCTGTGACATGGAAGTGGGGCCCATAGAGGTGAAGCGACTTTCTGGGAAAATAGAAAGATCCCATGCTAAGTATATCCATTACTTTACCTTTGGTACTGGCTCCTACTAAGGCCATAGGGGACCAGACTGATGAGATGGCCTTGGCCGTGACCTCTCTCTCCACTCACCCTCCACCTAGTCCATATAGTTAGCTGACACTGGGCCCAGGCCTAGATCCTAAGTGGATAGATGAGGGCTGGAGGCAGACTGTGCCCTCAGGGCTTGTGCATTAGAAGGGGACTAGACTTGTAAGAAATAGCTGTATGACAAGCAGAAGGTGGCCAAGTAGCAGGAGAAAGATAAGAATGCACCTCAATGGTGTGGAAAATGGTCTGGCAGCTCCTCATTTATTAAACACAGAGTGAACCTATGACCCAGCAATTCCGCTCCTGGGTATAAACTCAAGAGAGTCAAAAACATACATTCATACAACTAAACAAATGTTCATTACAGCATTATCCGTAATAGCCCCCAAACAAACAAACAAAAAAAAAACAGACAAATGTCTATCAGCTGAGGAATGGAGGTGTGTTGTATCCATACAAGGGACTATTATCCATTTGTAAGCAGGAACGTTGCACCCTCACACACTATGACATGAGAGAACCTTGAAAACGTAAAGTGATGACACCAGACTTAAGGGACCATGTACTGTATGATCTCACTGATAAACATGCAGAACAGGCAAATCCAGAGAGATGGAGAGTTGACTGGTGGTTGCCAGGGGCTGGGAAATGGTGAGTCAGTGCTAATTGGTATGAGGTTTTGGGGGTGAGAGTGATAAAATATTCTGGAATTAATCACTGTAGGTCCCATAGGTAAGCTAGGACCAGAGGGAGGAACTCTAACTTGGACAAATCCTGTATGACATCAAACATAAACCTTTTATCAACACATCCTCCAGGAACCAATGCTGAAGATGAAGATGGACGCCCATCCCAAGAACTCATAAGAGAATGCTCATGCAAACATACATAACACAACCGTCATGAAGAATGCATTTTTTTTTAGTTTCAAAATGTCAGCATATTTTAGAAGAGGCTCCCCGCTCTCTTCTCATCCAGAAAGTGTTAGTCTTGACCTCCACAAACTTGCATAAGAACCACAATTTACTCTGCTTCTCACAACAGGCCAGACTAGATGTTGGTCACATTTCCTGTTAGATTCTGGCGAGGAGCAGCTTTATGATATTGGAAAGACCAGCAGAGTAAGACAATCAAAGACACAGGAAGGTGCTTAGAAATTATTGGGGCTTATTAATTTAATTTTAGAAATAAGAAACACAGGCTCAGAAAGTGCTGATGGGCCCACGCATGTGGGGCCAGCTGGGAGTGAGTGGGCAGGCTGGGATGCTGGTAGCTTCATGCCTCACCCAAAACTCTTTCAATCAAATGTCATTTTCATTATGTGACTCATTTAAGAAAATGTAATTATGGAAATTTTTTTTTCTCAAATGATCATGTTCACAAAGCCCAATGAATGTAATTAAAGTGTAGTGGATCATCGTTAGTCCCAGATGCTTTATTTGCAAATGCGTCTACCTGCTGGAATTTACCTGTGACCCCCAAACCAATGTTCCTGGTGTCTTATATGCACAGGTACAGAGTGGTCCCAAGGGGTCCCTGACTCACACATCTGGTTAGCCAAGAAGATGCTTTGTCTTGGGTTTCGGCTCTCATTCTGTTCAGGGTCAAGGTTTTTGTTGGGGGAAAACATTACGTAAAATGGAAAACAATCTGGAGATTTCTCAAAGAATGAAAAATGCAGAACTTCCATTCAATTTGGCCATCCCACTACTGGGTGTCTACCCAGAAGAAAAGAAAGCCTCCTATCAAAAAGACCCCTGTTCTCATGTATTTGTCACAGCACTATTCACAATAGCAAGGACAGAGAATCAACCTAAATGCCTATCAAGGGATGACCGGATAAAGAAAGCATGGCATAGGTATGCAATGGAGTACTATTCACCATAAAAAAAGAATAAAATCCGGTCTTTTTGTTATATGGTGGAACTGGAGGCTATTATCTTAACTGAAACAGCTCAGGCACAGAAAGGCAAACACGGTGTGCTTTCCTTTATAATTGGGAGCTAAATAATGTGCACACATGAATCAAAAGAGTGGAATAAAAGACACTGGAGACTTGGGAGGGAGGGAGGATGGGAAGGGGGTAAGGGATGAGTAATTGATATGTACAATGTTTATGGATGATGGCGGCACTAACAGCCCAGACTTCACTGTTGTGCACTATATCCATGTAACAAAACTGCACCAGTACCCTTTAAATTTATACAAATAATAAATAAATAAACAAGCAAATAACACAGCCCCCAAGCATAACACTGATGTTCTGGCTGGTGCTCCTGAGTGCAAGAAGGTTGTGATGCACCTTACAGAGAAAATAGTGTGTATTCCATAAGCTTCACTCAGGCGTGAAGTTACAGTGCTGTGGGCTGTGCATTTGATGCTAATGAATCAACCACAGTAAATAAATTTCTGTTTCTTTAAACAGAAACATATATCAAACAAAGGTATATATTGATTGGTTCATGAAAACTCTGTGACAAGAGGCCATATTTCCCCTGCTGTGATGAGGGTTCAGTGGTTGCTAACTCAGTCGGAGGCCATTTTATGGACCATAACTCCTGCCGATGATAAAAATCGACTGGATCTTGGGCAGCTGTTCCCCTGGGGAGGCAGATGCTGCCGAAAATTCCCTGTGTTTATTCCCAGTGACTTCTCAGTATGAAAAACAGGAGGTCACACGTAAGGACCCCCTTACCTGTTCTGATCATCTCCTAAAGTTGACCTAATTTTCACAGAACAGACATGCGCCACATGTACTCAATGGAAGTTCCTTATCCTCAGCACCTCTGCATGCTGACCAGTTTATTACAGTCCCTTGGGTGGTCAATTTACAGAGCTTCTACTGTATATTGTCAACTAAGCTTGTTATCAACTATGCCTCCAACACCTGTTCCTCTCCTCCTGCTTGCCAACTTTTATCCATCTTTGTCTGAGTCTAGAGCTCAGGGGGAGGGATTTACACCCAGAGATGGGGAGGGGACATCTCCAACCCAGTTTGTTAATGGAATCAACTTCAATGAAATGTGGTGTGGCCTGTCCCCTCCGCCCGGCTCCATGGCTTGCCCCTGCAGGTACCATCTGCTCTGCCACCAGGCAGACACCAGAGGCTCCTCTCACATCCCGCCTACCTCCTCCTCTTCCTCACCTCTCCCCTCCAATCTCCAAGCCTGTCTGGACTTGATCTGCTTTCTCAGGTTTATTCTCTTTCCTCTAAAACTTTGCCGAATCATCTCCTCCATTGTATCTGTAAGAAATCCACTTTCCATAGCTCCCCAAGATGTGATTTTGAACTTTGAACATTTGTATCTCTAAGTATCTGGTGCTGGTGTGTGTGTGTGGGAGGTCCCTTGTTAAAATGCAGGTGCCTGAGCCACCTCCTAAGACTGAGTGTGTGAGTCTCGGAATCTGTGTGTTACTATAAATACCTTCAACTATCCTCAAGACTCAGCTCCTGTCTCACTCCCCCTGGGAAGCCTTCTCCACCCCCCTAGGCTGGTCACACACACGCTTCCCCACCCCAAACTGGCACATCTATATGTAAGCCTCAGAGCACTTACCCCTTAGATGGAAATCTCTTCTGGGGCTGACTTCACAGCCAAACTATAAACTCTCAGGGGCGAAATCTGTGTCTTTGATCTGTCTTCTCAGTGCTGAGAGCGGTGCCTGGTATGTGGTAGGTATTTAATCAGTGTAAACAGAACTCCAGGAAGTTCTGTGAATTGAGGTAGACGCTGAGCCTTTATAAGACAGAGTGATCACTGCCAGGGACGGCCACGTGCCCGGGACCTTGTGCTGTGAGACGGAGATGAGCACTCCCATGGCATGTGTTGTGTGATGCACATTTATTGAGCACCTACTGTGTTTCTGTACTATATGTTACTCTATGTGTGTTGAGTAATCTTCAATCAGAAAAACTCACAAGAGGGTCTTAGTTCCAATTTACAGAGACTGGCCCTGAAAGCAGGGATTTGATCCACAGACTGGTGGTTGGAACCCAGGTCAGATGGCTTCTTTAGCTGTCCCCAGCAGCATGTTCCTTCAACTCTAAGGGGCTGAGGTGGGAGGACAGAAAGAGCCGGGCCTGCTGACCTCTCCATCCCCCCAAGCTGACCTGTGCCAGGCACTGTCCTCACCCTGAAGTGGTGAACAGCAGAAAGTGGCAGAAGGGGGCAAATGGTCTCTAACCACGTCTCACCTCTGTGGACACCCTTGATCTTGTCCAGCCAGGTTCGTGCTTTGCCCCTGAGGGGACCCCAACAGGGAAAGCAGAGAACACGCGCGCACATTTCACCCACAGCTTCGCTGTCCCGCTGCGCCATCCCCGCCCACACCGCGCGCTCCGCGTTGGGGGAGATGGAGAAGGGCCTTACCGGGTAGTCGGATGGGCTTCCACGGCGCCGAGTTGGGCACGTAGGCATGCTTCGTGGCGGTGACGATCAGCTGACTGCCCAACTTATACTGGAACTTGATGAAGGCGACGCCATCTGTCCCCGAGGTGCCGGAGGCGATGGCGACCTGGTTGGTGAAGATCTCGATGAGCGCATCCGCCACCGGCTGGTGGGTGCTGGCGTCGCTGACGTGCACCTTCAGCGTGACCTCTGGGCGAGGAAAAAGCAACAAGGAACAGCTGCGGTGAATCGGGAAACACCCACAGCAGCTGTGACTGCCCGGAGGAAGGTCGCAGGCTGCACCCCAAAACGTGAAGGATTTTAATCCCAAAGTTCTCTTCTTAGAGGTCTCTCCACGCTATTTCTTATTATTCTTTTCAAAATCACGGCCCATCCCAACCCTTAAACCACTTTCTCCTTTATACCTTCCTGTTCACAGCAACAAATAACTGAGAGAAATATTCTATTCTTTTAGGACTCTGGG
>CAUYQV010111393.1:0-10857 GCA_963574575.1 Galagoides demidoff
TTCCTGGTTAATTTTTCTTTTTTACAGTTTTCGGCCAGGGCTGGGTTTGAACCCACCACCTCCGGCATATGGGGTTGGCGCCCTACTCCTTTGAGCCACAGGCACCACCCCTCCTGGCTAATTTTTTATATTTTTTGTAGAGACAGAGACTCACTTTATCACCCTCGATCAAGTGCCGTGGCATCACACAGCTCTCAGCAACCTACAACTCCTGGGCTTAGGTGATTCTCTTGCCTCAGCCTCCTGAGTAGCTGGGACTACAGGTGCCCGCCACAATGCCTGGCTATTTTTTGTTGCAATTTGGCCAGGGCTGGGTTTGAACCCACCACCCTTGGTATATGGGGGTGGCATCTGTGGCTCAGTGAGTAGGGTGCTGGCCCCATATATACTGAGGGTGGCAGGTTCTGATTTTTTAAAGGAATGTGTTAAGGCATGTATTGTGGCCTAACATATGATGTATCCTTAAGAATGCTCCATGTCCATGTTCTGCAGCAGTTGGAGAAATGTTCTGCACCTCAGAAGTGTCCCATCATTTGTCTGTTGGATTCCCGTGTTCTCTCTTAGATGCTGTACTGGAGGTGTGATTATCCACCTGCTATTTAAGTTCTTCTTTGTGGAAGAGGCCTGTGCCAGACGCCCAACTCCAATTACATATATGTCATTTCTTCCTCATTCCCTTTTTATCGTTTGATGGGCTCTATATTTTTCAATACATTTTATTGTCTCTCCAGGCTTCAGTACAGTTATTTCATGCGGTTTTGTTTTCCAATAATCATAATATGTTATTAAATCCATGCATTGAGATTCAAAGTATGGTATTTTAAGTAATGTACAAATCAGAATTTCTTTTTTTTTTTTTATTGTTGGGGATTCATTGAGGGTACAAGAAACCAGGTTACACTGATTGCATTTGCTAAGTAAAATCCCTCTTACGATTGTGTCTTGCCCCACAAATCAGAATTTCTAAATAAAATACTTTTTTTATACTTTCCACATACCTCTCATGATTCATCATCTTATTTATTAAACTTTAATCATATATTAAACACTTCAAAGCTCTTGTTTTTAAAAACCTAAAATTTGTGTGCATCTATATTCATTGTCTATTTTTTCCCCTTGATTTTCCATCAATTTTTGTCTATATGACTATTTATTCTTGAAAGATACCAGGAACTGTGGAAGAAAATTAAAGAGCTTCTTTGAGGCTTTGGATGATGCTATCTTCCTCCATACACAATTTACTTTTATTTCTGGAAGGCAGCTTAAGTCACTCAGGAATTGAACTGACTCACGCCTGGGTTTCAAATGCAGTTCTCCTTTAGACAAGGCAATTGGTGAAATGTGCTACATAAAGTCTGAGTTCAGAGGCCATGAGCAGTCATAAAAAAATACACCCATCTGGGCTAAAAGAATCGTGGACGTCTACATGACAGAGGCAGATTGGAGCAGGATATGTATGAACAGATAGGAGGTTGACTGCGTGATTTAGAGCAAGTGACTGAATAAGGAAAGACAGCAAGTCAGAAAAATCATGTTTAAGAAAACATTGTTAGCTTAATATCATTCAAAAACATATATAGACATCATCATTGTCCTTTCTTCCTATACATAATTTGAATCTTTCTTGGAAATAGAGTCACTTAGGTATAATCAATTGAGAAATCAGAAATAGGGATTTTCTTGCTGTTTTTTCTATAATATTGTCACGCTTAACTTGAGTAGTATTGCCACCATTCTGCAAGGCATTATCTCACAAAGTGAAAGCTTACTTTCTCTTCAACAAGGTACATTTAAATTTAAACATCAGCTATTTTAATCATACCAAAACTGATGTTTCTTCAATAGAACCTAGATCTTCAGAACATATTGAATAAAATAACATTATATATCTTTTCCTTCATACTTCAAAGTCTCATCTGAAAAATGGGAATTTAGTGATTTGTGCTTTTATGCATTCAACAAATAATAAAAGAGTAAGTCATGCATTAAATATTTTCTAGTAACATAATAGTTTTTTCATTGTAGAGTTGATATCAGTTTTAAGTTTTTCTCTTCACTTTTAGAACCAACCCCTTAGAGTATTCCGGGTTCTGAGGAATCTTCTTCCAAGTTACTAAGTATTAAAAACATATTTTCTCTTCTCCCTCCCTTTTTTTTTTTTTTTTTTTTTAAGACAGAGTCTCACTTTGTCACCCTCGGTAGAATGCTGTGGTGTCACAGCTCACAGCAACCTCAAACTTTTGGGCTCTAGTGATTCTCTTGCCTCAGGCTCCCAAGTAGCTGGGACTACAGGCACCTACCACAACACCCAGCTATTTTTAGAGATGGAGTCTCCCTGTTGCTTAGGCTGGTCTCGAACCTGTGAGCTCAGGCAATTCACCAGTCTTGGCCTCCCAGAGTGCTAAGATTACAGGAGTGAGCCAATGCTCACTTCCCATTTTTTAACCTCATCTCCAAGGATGGCAGCTGCTTCCTACAGATATATCTCATTGTTATCTCACTGTTTCCTATCTTTGCATTTTCAGTTTTTTAATATTTATATAACCAATACTTAATATTTTTTCTGTTAAAATAATTGGCCTACTTCATATTGTCCTAATGCAACCCCAGCTGATAGAGAGCCATAGATACATATATAATTCTAATATAAAGTAACCAATTAGAAGTCTTATATAATATTGATTACAAGATATAACAGAAATATAATGAAAGGAGATATTTTCATGATTTCTAGGGAAGGCTTATAAAAGACTTTAGATTTAAATTGGGCTCAAAAAAAAAAAGCAAAAAAAAATAAATTGGGCTCGATGCACAGGAAAGAAATTGGTTAAGAAGTATGAAGTTTGTAGCTGGTAGTCAAAGTGGTTTTCAGAAGCAAGAAACCACATAACTCTTTGCAACTAATATGAAGTTCTCCAGTGTAACGTGACTATGAAAATATAAGTTCTCCAGTGTAACGTGACTATGAAATAGATAAGGTGTGACAGATTAATGAATAACAAGATTTTAGAAATATTATGATGCTTAATGCTGGGCTAAGAAAGTTAGACTTAACATATTTAGTGGATGACCTTCCATGCTTCTTGGACGGAGAGTCACAAAACATACTTCCGTAACTGAACTTTTATTTAGGCAACATTCATAGATTCAACACTGAAGAGCAGGCTTTTAGAAATTCTTTAAGAGAGGCCATTGGATAGATGAAGCCTAAATTGAGTAGCAGCTGAAGTTGAAAACGCATTATAAGAAGATCTACTAGCATAAAAATGGAAACGCTAACCAAGCTCTCTGGGTTTTTGAAATAAATGTGAATAAAAGTTTTATAAAGAAACCTTTTTTAATATTATGGAATAATAAGAGCAACGGTAACGTCTTCAATCAATATGACGTAGAACTTAAAGATTTTAGGGGGTGGTAAATTCCAATCTTTGCTTTCTTTAGTAATCTCTCTCTGGACAGTGAAAGGTGACTCTATTTTTTGTTTTTATTCAGCTTGAAGGTTTGGGCCAATAATTTTGAACTCTCAAAGGAAAATTTAAAATAATAGTAGTCAACATGAAAATTACATTTTTAGGAGGCAGCTGCAGTAAGGGCCCAGAGTACTGAATTGGAAGTCAAAGGGTATTAGATATTTTCTTCTTTCTCCATTGACTCAGTGTCTTGCCTTGAGCAAATAGTTTTGCTCCTTACAACCTCCATCTATTAAGTAGGTATATGAATAAATACGTCTTTACCCTGGTTTCTTGGAAGTTTTAGGAACTAAATATGCCTGTAGGAATGTTTCTTCTGCTATATAAGAAATATCTTTTTCTCTCTTTAAAAAATAAGGAACAAGCAATAAAGTTATAGTGTCTAATGGCCGCTAAAGTAGGTTGACTTGAGTCATGTCACTTTTGGACAAACTTCTTAAAAAAATCAAAGAAAACAAACAAACACTTGTTTCACAAAAAAGAAATATGAACAAGCACATCTGCATTACTTCTGAGGTCTGGATGAATTTTGTGTTGGCTGCATTCCTCTTATGAAGTGAATCTCAACATTAGAAGGAACCCAAAGGTCATTTACAACAATGACCTGGCATCCACCTCCTTTTCCTGCAACCTTTCTTCCAGTTGGTCACTAGATTTTGCCTATAACCTTCTAGTACATTTTCTCCCACAGCTTCCCATTCTACCTTTGTAACATGAACACAATGTTATCTGTAAAACAACACACGTCTCTAACTCCCCCATGTTTCCTTGGGTGTTTGATTTCTCACAGTCACAAGCATACATTTAATTTCTCTTGTATAGGAGAGCTTTCTTAAAAAACACAATTTGCCTGTTGTCACGACCCATTGGGCTCCTAAGGCCCTGGTGTCAGACTGCAGGAAGGAACCAGGTGAGAGGCGGATTAAAAGTACAAGCATGAAGGAGACAGGCTAGCACGTATTGCAGGGTAGCCCTGAGCAACCTCTGCACCAGCCTTTTATTGAGACTGTACAACACAGATGAGAGGAGTAATTTTTTTTTTTTTTTTTTAAACAGAGTCTCAAGCTGTTGCCCTGGGTAGAGTGCTATGGCATCACAGCTAACAGCAACCTCCAGTTCCTGAGCTCAAGCAAGTCTCCTGCCTCTGCCTCCCAAGTAGCTGGGACTACAGGCGCCCGCCACAATGCCCGACTACTTTTTTGTTGTTTTTGTTGCAGCCATCATTGTTGTTTGGCGGGCCCAGGCTGGATTCAAACCTGCCAGCTCAGGTGTATGTGGCTGGCATCTTAGCCACTTGAGCCACAGGCACTGAGCCATGAGAGGAGTAATTAACAAATGACTATATGCTGAAGGCTCAGGCTCTTCTTCCACAAAGAACACGTGCTCAGAATGGCCCAAGGTCCACCCCTCAGCTGCAGATCAACTTGCTCAGAGGTCATCTGGCTCTTGGCATCCCCTACAGCCTATTTCCTTCCATTTGAATTACCAAAAATTTATATGTGTCCTTCCATTTGAATTACCAAAAATTATCTCGTATTGTTTCTTAACTCTTTGTTAATCTTTGTTTTTCACCAAAAGTCCAGTGATGATTTCAATGAATCTCTTTTTTTATGGAAGGCACTTGTGGCACAGAGTTATAGTCACAAGTACGTCACAAAGTAAATATACATTAAAAAGTAATTCACGTACCCATTATGGCCTTAATAGGACTCTTTGCTCCGCTATCAAAGTCCCTGTCTCTCAGTATGGTGCAGATCTGATGGATGTTCTTGTTTGTTCTTGTTGCCACTGCCTTTGTGGCATATGTACACTGCTTACCTTCTCTTTGTTTCTGTAAAGCTATCCTGAACCATTACAGAAGAGGTAGGAAAAGTTCCCCCATGTTGAAATCTTTATAGTATTTCCACTACAGCCTGCCTACTGCTTACCTCTAATGACAGTGCCAATCCTGAGTGGTAGACCTTCTGGGTCATACTTATTCCAAGGCACATCACCACAGGAAAACTGCCCATAATATGAAAATATCACTTTACCCCACTAACTCACTTGATCTTTATAACATGCTTGAGAAGTCATCATAGATTGTTGATTTGAAGAGGGGCACTAAGTTGGTTGTTTTTAAATATTTGAAGCAGCAGAACTTGCTTCAGATGGCATTGTGCCAAGTCCTGTGCAAAGAATGGCTTGGGGTAAAGCATTCATGGCTGAAGCATAGAAGGGTGAGATGTGGGGAGAGGAGTGGTCCAGAAAGAGTCAACAGAGTCTTTTGGTCACTAGCCCCCTCCAGTTTCCCCTGGACACTTGCACAGACTCTTTAGGCCTCCAAAGATACAGCTATACTTGCTGATGAGCTCACTGAAGCTGTGAGACTCAGTTTTAAGAAACAAACTGAAATGATTCTGTGTCACATTTGAATGATTCTGCCTTGATCCTATTCTCCACATTTTACCCTCTGCCTACGATGCCCTCCTCTTAGTCTGCTTCTTTCATAATCCTAACTGGATATCAGAGCCCAGGTCCACAATGCCTGTGTAGTTTTCTGTGCCTTCATAACAAGTGTGAAACGATCCGAATTGGGAGGACATCAGACTGGGGTGTGGGGAAGGCACTGGTACTTAAAATTCCTATAGGAACTAACCAAAGCCCTAGGCACGTGAATGGTAAATGGAAATTAGAAACTGCAGGAGAAACTACCAGCTAACCTCTAATGGGAACTTTCCACCAGACCAATGGAAATTGTTTTCTTTGTCTTGCTTCTGCAAGCACTTTATAGGAGTTTCCCCTGTTGCAGCTCCTAGTAGGGTGCTAGCCACCTCTGATCTGGTGCCACTGAGATTTGCTGCATGTTCACAGAAACTCTTTAAGATTCAAATGTGCTTAAGTTACTGCAAACTTAGAGGCGTAAAGCCATGCAAATTTCTTGGCTCACAGTTTTATAGGTCCAAGTTCGAATGGGTGTGACTTGTTTGGCAGCACCGTGTTTTACAAGGCTAAAATCAAGCCAAGGGTAGGACTGTGTGCCTCTGTAGAGTCTCCCTAGAATTCACTCACAAGCCCATCCTCACTGTAGTAGAATTTGTTTGCAGTGGTAAGGAGCCTGGTTTCATTGCCTGCTGGGTGCTGATCTTTGATCCTATAGATCACCACATTTGCGATTTTCAATGGCCCCCTGAGCAGTGGTGAGTGGAGACTCCTTCACACTTTGGATCTCTGTGAGCGGCTCTCTGCTGCATTTTTCTGACTTCTTCCCCACTCTGCTCTGAAGAGCTCAAGTGTTTGAATTGGACCTACCTCAATAATCCAAAATAACCTTCCTAATTTAATGTTAATTGACTTGCAACTTTAATCATCTGCGAAGTTCCTTTTTTACCTGTAATGTGACATCTTCTCAGGCATGACCCTGGGGATGATGGTTGCAGGAGCCAAAATTCTGCCAACTGCAACATCTTTTCTTAAAACCACCCAAAGTGAGGCTACCTGCATTAAAAACTGCATTTCTCTGTGTTAAAACTTCTCCAAGTGTGTTGTCCTAGTCTGTTTGTATTGCTATAAAGGAAGATGTGCTATAAGGAATACCTAAGGCTGACTAAGTTATTTAAAAAATGAAGTTTATTTGGCTCGTGGTCCTGCAGACTATACAGGAGCATGGAGTCAGCAAGGGACCGGCAGAGCCAAAGGGGAGCTGGCGTGTGTGTGCTACGCAGTGGGAGAGGAGGAGGAGGGAAAGGAGCGAGAGAGAGAGGAAGCCCATTTTTAAACAACCAGCTCTGTGGTAACTAATACAGCAAGGACTCATTACCTGGAAGTCAGCACCAAGACCCAAATACCTCCCACTGGGTCCCACCTCCAACATTTAGATAAAATTTCTTTCTCTCGCTCGCTCTCTCTTTTTTTTTAAGAGACAGAGTTTCACTTCATCACCCTCAGTAGAGTGCTATGGGGTCATAGCTCACAGCAACCTCCAGCTCTTGGGCTTAGGTGATTCTCTTGCCTCAGCCTCCCTAGTAGGGACTACAGGCACCTGCCACAATGCCCGGCTATTTTTTTGTTGCAGTTTGGCGGGGGCTGGGTTTGAACCCACCACCCTTGGTATATGGGGCTGGTGCCCTGTTCCCTAAGCCACAGGCACCGCCCTAGATCAAATTTCAACAGGAAGACTTTTAGAGACAGAGTCTCACTTTATTGCCCTCAGTAGAATGCCATGGCATCACAGCTCACAGTAACCTCCAACTCCTGGGCTTAGGTGATTCTCTTGCCTCAGCCTCCCGAGTAGCTGGGACTACAGGCACCCGCCACAACACCTGGCTATTTTTTGCTGCAGTTCGGCCGGGGCCAGGTTTGAACTCACTGCCCTCTGTATATGAGCCACAGGTGCTGCCCTTAACAGGAAGACTTGGTGGAGCCATCCAAATCATAGCCAAACCATAGTGTGCACGGACCTTATTCTACCCATGTGAAAGTCATTTATGTACTTAAATTTCTTATTCAATTTTAACAACCTCATGGTTTTTACCTCTTTGGTATCTATCAGCGCTAACTTCACTAAGGATGTTTTAGTAATTAAATTGAGGGACCTAAGGTCACACAGTAAAGAAGAAAAATAGCTCCAAACAGGGATAGAACAAGACTCCCAGCTCAGCACTTTCTCTTCAATAATTATTGTTTCTCAAGTTTGCATGTGCCTTGTTCTTTAAATTGTCTTCATAAACAGAATGTAATCTTGTCTATGTAAATGGTGAATGGTGAACACTGCACCACTAAGTTTTATTTGATATATAAAAAGAAACAGAACATAATAGGAAATATACGTACAATAATGCTTTTCTGTTTTGAAAGCTCCCAGCCCTCATCTTCTACTCAAGAATTGGGCATTCTTTATAGACTTGGATTTTATGTATTTTTAGGAAACATTGTTATTTTTCAGTAAAAGATGATATAGTCTTATGTGATGACCTTTAAAAATCTTCATCTATTGGGCAGTGCCTGTGGCTCAGTGGGTAGGGTGCTAGCCCCATATACAGAGGGTGGTGGGTTCAAACCCAGCCCTGGCCAAACTGCAACAAAAGATAGCTGGGCATTGTGGCAGGCACCTGTAGTCCCAGCTACTCAGAGGCTGGGGCAAGAGAATTGCCTAAGCCCAAGAGCTGGAGGTTACTGTGAGCTGTGATGCCACAGCATGCTACTGAGGGTGACAAAGTGAAACTCTGTCTCTAAATCAGGAAGAAAAAAAAAAAAGAGAGAGACCCTCCTTAAGACCTTTTCACTCTAGGTGGTGTCCTAGTGTCTTCCATTCTTTCAACATTCACTGTTTTCTTTTCTTTTTCTTTTCTTTTATTTTTTCTCTGTGAATTGCTTCCTAAAACTAGCTCTCTGTCCCCACTGCCAACTTGTTGCAAGCACAAAATTTGGAGGCTACTTCCGTGAGCAAAAGAATAGCTATACGGTTGTGCAAAAAAAAAAATAAAAAATCTTACAGATAGTTACAGATAAACAGAAAAATTCTAATGACTTGAAAATGATCCACACTCTCTCTGAGTAGAAGAATCTGTATTTGTTAAAGTATCTTTCAGTCACACCGTGCCTTTCACGTAGGCCTCCTCTCCTTTGTACTGCACCGGGGTACAAGGAGCACGGCCTGGGTCCCTGCAGGCTGCAGCCACCCCACTCCTGGTCTAGATCCCCTCCAAAAATTCTTCCTTCTCTCTTCCTGATCTGGTGCATTTAGCATTATCTGTTGTACAGTTTAGACATTTACAGAAACTAGAGTCTCTGGTTCTGGCTACCTCTGTTTTCCTGTAAAAATCCCTGAGTCAAGGATGCATAAAATAATTTTGCAAAAATTTTTAGAAGGCTAATAATTTTGTGGAAAGGAGAAAGAAAAATACAGGAAAAAGTAATATATATTATATATAAATTAGTCCTAGTCCGTGAACACAGTTTGGCTAAAGCAAAGGTATATGAAAAGTAAGTATTGGGAAATGGGTTTCAAGGGAAGGTCAGGGTCAGGCCTTAAAAACCGTCAGTGACGTAGCTCACCATTTGATGGGGACCTGTAATCAAGAGAAAGGAAGAAAAGCAGCTGTACCCACGGAAGCTTAAACTGGAAGTAAGTGTAGAAAAACCAATCGGGGGGAAGCTCATAGGGATGGCAAGGAGGTTAGGGGAGGCCAATGCAACATTGAAAGATGATGGCACAGAGCAGGGGAAGCAGAAAGGGCTGAGCCTATTCAGGAAAAGGAGTGGCCTGAAGGTAAACTTGACAGAAGACAAGGTGAAATCCCACATTCAGAAACAAATGATGAGGGACTAAGGGGAAGATGGACAAAGGGCTGCGGGGCCAGGGAGGAAGATCCAGAAAAGGAATGCCAAAGAGAAGGAGAAACAGTCTCCAGAGAGGTGAGAATTTTAAACAGAGGCTCTTGTTAATCTAAGAAAGACTGAACGGGTTAGGGAATAAAAGTGGACCATTGATTTATGGACTTAATGGCAGTTCTTGACCTCCTGTTTGGATAGACGAGTAAGAAGGGAATGAGGCTCGAACCATATCTCAAGTCTGGGAGGGGATTCAGCAAGGCCGGGGCCCAGGCCACTCTCCATTTTGCCATTCATTTCAGCTCCCCGTCTCTAACCATCCCTCATCCATCTCTGCTGTAATACTCCCCCCTGGGGATTTGGGAAGGAGCTCTAGTCAGGGAGGAAGAGTTAGAACAGGAGCTGCTACAGGTGTGAGGGTGGGACCCAGGGGCATAGGAGAGAGTCTAGCTGCCCACACCACCCCTAGGCTGTTCAAAGATGGTGCCAGAACTGGAACAATGGATATGCAGAGGCAATTCTTACTATCTTCTCTTCAGGAAGTTTAGCATTAGGAAAGAAAGACATCAAATGTGGGCAGTCCCATTTTCTTTCATTCTATTGGTATTTATTAAGCATTTTTCATATACCAGACTCTGTAATTGAGAAGGTCCTAGGAGTAAGGGGGAGGGGGTGTATTCAAGAGAGAAGAGAAGAGAAAAGTGTTTCAGAACAAAGGAATCTGAGCATTTCTCCAGGATGAAATGTAAAAAGAACACCTCCAGATGGATAGATTGAAAGATACAGTACAAAGAATTTTAATTAATAGTGCAAAGTTCTGGCTTGGGGCCTGTGGCTCAGGTGGCTGGGGGACCAGCCACATACACCTAGGGTGGCAGGTTCGAATCCAGCCCAGGCCGCCAAAACAACAATGACGGCTGCAACCAAAAAATGGCCAGGCATTGTAGCGGGCGCCTATGGTCCCAGCTACTTGGGAGGCTGAGGCAGGAGCCTCGCTTCAGCCCAGGAGTTGGAGGTTGCTGTGAGCTGTGATGCCATGGCACTCTACCCAGGGGGATAGCTTGAGGCTCTGTCT
>CAUYQV010111394.1:0-72322 GCA_963574575.1 Galagoides demidoff
TACAATGATTAACCAAATGATATGAAAGTTATGTTAACCAGCTTGATGAAGATGTTTCAAATTGTATATGAAACAGCACAATGTACCCCATGTTGGCATCAATGTACACAGAAATCAATTAATAAAAAAAAAAAGAAAAGAATGTGTATGGTCTAAAAATTTCAAAGAATATGTTTAAAATCACACTGAAGTGTTAATCCCTTCCTTTCTTTCCTGCAGTTTTTTTTTTTTTTTTTTTTTTTGGCCAGGACTGGGTTTAAACCCTCCACCTCCAGTATATGGGGCCAGTGCCCTATTCCTTTGAGCTCCAGGCACTGCCCTAATGACCTATCTTTTCTTAATGATAGAGTAAGCATGCTGTCAGTTTCTAATCCAGGTTCTTGACTGAACTTACTAATCAATCATGTCACTTTCATATACTGATACTTAATGCAATCTCAGGAATTATCAAGAAACTACTAATCCATCTCAGCTGGTGTACCATTGCTGGCTTAAGCCATGTGTTTGTTTGTGCGTATATGAGATTTTAACTTAGAACCAAGTTCTTAGAACTAAAGGGAGTTCTTAGAATTAAAGAGAGAAAAGATATCACAAAGGAAATGTTTTGATCAGAATGTACAACCAAAATCACATTTCCTTGTCCATGACACATTTTCACTTGTGGTTATTTTGAAGGCCCATGAGATTTTGGTAGCCAGAATGTGATAAATTCTTCGTTACCTGAATCTGTGAGAAATCAACATAATAACATCAAAAACAATAACAACAACTATTATTAGTACTATTGTATTGGGCTTTATGGTAAGTGATTTACCTGCATTACCTTGTTTAATCCTCAGAACTCTTCTGGGCCAGTATTACCATCCCCATCTTAAATATTAAATTGAGGGGGAGGGGCAAGTTGACCAACTAGTATCAGCAATCTCCAGAAGCTCCTGTCCAGTAGGAGAAAAATTGGACTGAAGTGAAGTTGGAGAAGTTGAAATTGGGGAGTTGAGCACAAGGAGAAGAAATCAAGGTATACATCATTCCTACTGGGACAAGTTGTGAAAGCAAGAAAGATAACAGAGATCTGGCTCAGTGCCCATAGCTCAGTGGCTAGGGTGCTGGCCACATACACTGGGGCTGGTGGGTTCAAATCCGGCCCAGGCCTGCTAAATAACAATGACAACTACAACGACAGCAACAGAAAAAAAAAATAGCTGGGTGTTGTCCCAGCTACTTGGGAGGCTGAGGCAAGATAATTGCTTGAGCCCAAGAGTTTGAATTTGCTGTGAAGTGTGATGCCATGGCACTCTACTGAGGATGACATAGTGAAACTCTGTCTCAAAAAAAAAAACATAACAGATATCAGGCACAGAGCAACTAGACTGAAGGAGGCTGGTGCCAAAAGGGATGGGAGACTCCTTTCTCAACTGCTGTGGGCTTTCCGCAAGTGAACAGGGAACAAAGGATCTCTCACCTCACCCCATTGGTGAGAGCCATGAGGTCCTAGTTCTTGTGCACCTGGGAATTTCTACCTCTGAGTCCCCAACCTATCTGGCACAAAAGTGAACAAATTTTCTCTCTGCAGTCTTGAGCCGACAGACCACACGTCCCCCTATTTGGTTATCTGATGGACTGCCCCCCTGGAGAAGCTGTTGTATTTGGTGAGATCTCTCAGAGATCTCTGCACTGTGTGGGCTGCTGAATCAAGCAGTACCCTGATCCCTGCTGCAAGAGAAAACAGTGTTCTAACTTTGGTATGGGGAGGTATGATCTCCCCTGGCTCTCATTCCTGCTAAGGGGACCTTTCTGCTGCCCTCTGGAGAGTCCTTACCTGGTGTCTCTGCCTGGTGACCCCTGGTGACCCTTGCCTTCCCTCCTACCAAGTTGGAGAGAGACAGGCCTAGCCTTGGGCAACTTTGGGCAACTGTCACTGGGAAGGCTCAGGAACCAACCCCCCCCCCCAGCCATGAGTAATGGCTACATTTTATCTAGCCCACAGCCAGAACTTGGGAGGGAGGAAGGACTGTGGCTTCTCTGAACTTGTTGAGCTGCTGGAGTGAGTTTGATTGGAATTCTTGGTCAGAAATATCTGCATATTCTTATTCTCTAGCTGCCACTGGCTGGGGGTGCAGGTTTGCACTAATTTGAATTTGTTTGTGCAAGGTGGGGTAGGTGGTATGCGCGGTAGGAACAGTGTGTCTATCTTTGAATTCCCCTTCTCCAGCTTTCATCAGCAGGGGCGAGGCCACAGCTATTCCAATCTCTATACAACAGAAACTCCAGTGAAATAAAACAGGAAGGAGGACAGGCTGACACCAGGGCAGAATCAGGTTGTGCTATCTAAACATGACTGGTCCTTAAAAACTCTCATTACAGCCCTAAAAGTGAGCTTTGCGAAGCTGTGGGAGAAGGGCCACAAGCATAAGCTCCAAATCATTGGTGAAGGGGTGATCAGCTGCATTTCCTGGGTCCTGCAGATCTGGTCTCAACCTACCAGTTTTAATTGCCAAATAGGTCTGTGTGGTGCTCCTTCAAGGTCCTCAATAACTATTCAGATACAACTGAGCATTTCAACTAAAAAAGTATAATTAATGTAAAAAAAACCCTGAAAATAGTCATGGGGAGAAGCCAGCAGAATAATTCTGGCAACATAAAAATTCAGAGCAGATCAAATTACCCAAGAGATTACAAGGGAGCTACAGCAGAAAATACCATCCATAGAGAAATTTCTGAAATGTCAGAAATAGAATTCAGAATATGGATGGTAAATAAGATGAATGGAATTAAGTTGAAGATGGAAATAGAGTACAAAAAAAAATAGTCCAATAGTTGTCTCAAGAAATGAGTGAATTTAAAGGCAAAGTCACCAAGGAGCTGGACATAATGAGGAAAGATATAGCAGAGCTTAAGGAATTGAAAGAGGCATTCCAGGAACTTTGAAACACAATAGAGAACCTCAGTAATAGAATTGAACAGGGAGAAGAAAGAATTACAGAAATTAAAGAAAAGACTTTTGAACTATTTGAATAATTCAAAAAGGCAGAAAAAAAGAGAATAAAAACAGAATATACCCTGAGAGAGACATAGTGTTTTTCTAAAAGATAAAACATCTGAATTATAGAGATTCCTAAAGGAGAAGGGGAAGGTCTTAAAAGTACTGACACTCTACTTCAAGACATCATGTTGGAGAATTTCCTAACCATTGTGAGAGACAGAAATTCAGATAGTAGATAGCTTCAGAACCCTAGCATGACTCAGTCCAAAGTATTTCTTAGATGCATTATAATTGACTTTTCCAAAGTCAAAATGAATGGGAAAATCCTGTGAGAAGCTAGGTGGAGAAAAGACTTATCTACAGAGAGAAAAATATCAGGATAACTGCAGATATTTTGGCTGAAACATTTCAAGTCAGAAGAGGATGGTCATTGGCCTTTTACCTTCTTAAACAAAACAATTTTCAGCCCAGGATCCTATATCCTAATAAACTGAGTTTCATTCACAGTAAAGAAATCAAACGATTTACTGACATGTAAATGTTGAGGAAATTTGTCATAACTAAACTAGCTCCACAGGAAATACTAGAACTAAGCTTCATAATTACCAGCACTATGGTCCATCACCAGTCTAAACACACCTAAAAATTAAAGAACAAAGTCTAATTTCTGCAATGTTGCAAGGGATAAAAGTAGGCTCTGGACCTCTAAAACACAAGATGACCAAAACACCACCATACCTAACTATCCTCTCAATAAATGTGAATGGCTTGAATTCTCCACTAGAAAGGACCTGACTGGCTGACTGGATACAAAAGATCAAGCCAAATATTTGTTGTCTCTAAGAAACACAGCTAACCTCTAAGGAAAAAACAAGACTCAGGGTGAAGGGATGGTAAACAATAGTCCAGCAATTGGGAAACAGAAAAAAGCAGGGGTTGCAATTTTATTTGCAGATAAATTGAATTTAAACCATCAAAAATAAGAAAAGCCAAGTATGGTCGCTACATACTGGTCAAGAGAGGCATACAACTTGAAGAGATTTCAGTAATTAACATTTATGCATCCAATCTAAATGCTCCTCAATACATAAAACAAACCCTAAATAATCTGGAATTGCATCATCTTCCTAAACTCCACCATGAAAAATTCGAATTAGAAATTTTAAATAAACCAATTTCAAGGACTGAAATTACATCAACAATACAAAATGTTCTACAAAAGAAAAACCCTGAACAAGATGGTTTCCTACCAGAATTCTATTGAACATTCAAAGAGGAACTAGTACCTATATTGTATAACCTATTCTAAAACATAGAAAAGGAAGGAATCTTTCCCAACACATTCTATGAAGCAAATATCACCCTGACTCCAAAAACAGGAAAGGACTCAACAAAAAAGGAAACTATAGGCCAATATTATTAATGTATATCAATGCAAAAATATTCAATATGATCCTATCATACAGAATACAGCAATACATTAAAAAATTATACGTTATGATCAAGTGGGTTTCATCTCAAGGAAGCAAGGTAGGTTCAACATACATATATCCATAAATGTAATTCACCACATAAACAGAAACAAAAACAGAGCTTATGATTCTCTTGATTGATGCAGAAAAGGCTTTTGAAAAAATTTAGCATTCTTTTTTTGACAAGAACACTTACACAAATAGGCTTAGATGGGACATTTCTTAATTGACAGAGGCCATGTACAACAAACCCACAGACAATATCATACTGAATGGAATAAAGTTGAAAGCATTTTTACTTAGAACTGGAACTAGACATAGATGTCCACGTTTGCCACTGCTACTCTAGCTAGTGCTGGAAGTTCTAACCGTTGCAATCAGGCAAGGGAAGGATATCAAGTGCATTCAAATGAGCACAGAGGAGGTCAAAATCTTGTTTTTTTGTGGATGATATAATATTATACTTAGAAAACCCCAGGGACTCAATATAGTATTATACTTAGAAAACCCCAGGCTCCTAGAAGTGATCAAGGAATATAGTAATGTCTCAGGATAAAAAAATGAATGTCCACAAATCAGTATCCTTCATATATGTCAGTAACAGTCAAGCTGGGAATCAAATCAAAGACACACTACCCTTCACAGTAGCTCCAAAGAAGATGAAATACCTGGCAATGTACCTAACAAAGGATGTGAAGCATCACTAATGAGAGAACTATGAAATCCTGAGAAAAGAAATAGCAGAAGACATTGACAAATGGAAGAACATTCTATGCTCACGGCTGGGAAGAATAAACATCGTTAAAATGTTCATACTACGCAAAGCGATCTATAGATTTAATGCAATCCCCATCAAAGCACCAATGTCATACCCTGAAAATCTGAGAAAATAGTACTTCATTTCATGTGGAACCAGAAAAAAAAAAAGACAATACAATTTCTAGAAATAAAAACAAATCTGGAGGCATCTTGTTACTAGATGTCAGATTACCCTACAAGTCTATAGTGATCAAAACAGCATGGTGCCAGCACAAAAACATGGATATAGATCTATTAAATAGAATAGAGAACCTAGAGATGAACCCAATCACATATCACCACCAGATCTTTGAAAAAATAAGCAAAAGCATCGTAGCAACTAAAGTATCCATCAACCAACGAATGGATTAACAAACTGTGGTATATGTATACCATGGAGTAATATTCAGCTATAAGAAAAGATGGAGACTTTCCATCTTTTGTCTTTACCTGGATGGAGTTGAAACATATTTGGTACTGTATCTTAAGCATGGAAAACAACAATATCTAATGTACACAATACTAATATGAAACCAATATATAAACAACTATACATCCACACAAAAGGAGAAACACAAATATAGTCTAGGAAGGTGGAGGAGAGAGGATGGTGGATGACCAAGGGTGATTGGCAGGAGGAGGGAGGGCAATTGGTGGGATCTCACCTAATGTGCACAATGTGAGGGTGTTCAGCTCATCCCCTGGGTTAAGGGCTCAACTACAACTTGAAATTTACCTTAATATTGGAAACAATGTAACCTACACATTTGTGCCCTCATATCAATTTGAAATAAAAATTATTCAATTAAGGCTTACTCAAATCCATGTGACAGAGCATAGATTCAAATCCAGGCTCTCTGATTCCATATCCCATGTTCTTTGGAAATTACTATTCTTTGTTGACTCAGGATAATTAGATTTGTAAGACTACTTGGAAATTCTTTTCCTCTTAATTCATGTTAGAAGTATCTGAGTCTATTTTCCTGCCTTAATACATAGTGGCCATCATTGATGATCTCAGGGTTATCATATTACCATCAGCAGTCACATGCCAAAACTACAGCTGTCAGAGTCACGGGTGTAGAAGATAAGGTACATGAGGGTTATTGCCCCTATATTGTCTTCTGACCTCTTTTGTTATGAATACCATATGATTACAAGTACATACACATACACAAATTAACTTTTGAACTATAGATGAATGAATATATGTTCATTTATCAAATATGTAGCACATGTCTACTATGTACCATTCTTTAGACTTTAAGCTCTGCGAGGTCAAGTACCTATTTTATTCTATTCTATATTCCTGTTATCATGCACCTGGTAAAAGATAGGTGCCCAATGAATATTTGTTGAATGAATGGAGGTGTAAATGAACAAATGTATGCACAAATACCAGGTACTATATTGAGGTATGGGGTATGTGTTTGACTTCTGAAGTTGTTCATTTACTGAGAAGAGAGGAGTACAGAGATCCTATTAGTTTGATAAAGATTATACATGTATGCTAATGACCATTAGACATCACGAATTACCATGAACAAAATGTAAAAGAAATGCAGAGTGGTCTTCTCAGAGCATATCTGATATTTTTCCCCAATAACTTAATAGTTAAGATTTTATTTTCAACAGAGAAATACTTGCTTCCTTAAAAAATAGAAGTTAATACATTGACACTGACAGGAGCATATAAACATTGTGTCCACTGTGATTTTTACATTGGATGCTACATTTAAAAAAAATGCAAAATAATGAAAGAAGGAATGGCATTCCCACCCATCCTTTGCACAGTTAAAATGCATTACATGGTAAGATAGTCTTTTTTGAAAATAAGTCAGCGTTGATTCAGTACTGAGCAAAATGCTTCAGTGGTTTTGTAAATTGAAAGTAGCACATTCCTAATCTAGTGAAAGTGAACATTCAAATATGTCTCATTTTCTTCTGAAATTATGCACAGGCACTGGGACAATGGCAAGCAACTTACCCAAGCATTTTTAAATGGTAGCTTAGATCTCCTTCCTCTGTCTCACACCAAAGCAGTACAAATGACACACTTGCAAGTTTGGAGGGTTGCCCACATCACCTCAACATCCAATTGGATGTTGTTAAGCAGGAACCAGAGGATTCCTGTATTATCCATAAGAAGAGTGCTGCTCAGTCACTAGATAGGTATTAACCCTTGGGCACAAAAGAGTGAAGCAGGGAATTTTTCCTTAAAGGGTAAAGAGAATGATGGGCATTTTTCTTGCTATGTCTTAGAGCCCCAGAGAGAGGCTCTCCCTGAGGAAATCACAAATATCAATACAAACTTTTCTTTTTAATTCATATTAGCTATTCTAGGACAAAGTTCTAAGAGATAGCAGCAGTGATACCAATCAACAGCTTGGGTTCCAGAGTGACTCTGTGATTTAGAAGAGCAATACAGGTGGATTTTTTTTAATGAATTTCTAAAATTTCAGATTAATATGATGGTATAAATGTTTAGGGTACATTGTTTACATTTCTAAGGTAAAATTCAAGTTATGAATTTTGAGCCTTTCATGCAGGGAGTGGGCTTTTCTCATGGGTGTTAGGTGATATCTCAGAGTGGTTTGATTTGCATTTCTCTGGTGATTAGGGATTATGAGCAATTCATCATGTATTTGTTGGTCTTTCATTCATAACTCTTCTTCTGAGAAGTTTCTGTTCAAGTCTCTTGCCCACTTATAAATGGGATTGTTTGCTCCTTTCCTATAGATTAATCTGAGTTCTCTGTAGATTCTAGTTATCAGTACTTTGTCAAATTCATAGCATGCAAATATTTTTCCCATTATATAGGCTGTTTGCTTTATTTGTTGTGCCTTTATCTGTGCAGAAGCTTTTTAGCTCAATCATGACCCATTTATTTACATTTGGTCTTGCTGAAATTGCCAAAAGACGTCTTCTTCATTAATTATTTTCCAGGGTTGATATTGTCAAGGGTTTTTCCAACACATTCATCTAGAATTTTTATTGTTCTGTGTCTCAAATTTAAATCTTTTATCCAGCAAAAGTCAATTTTGGCGAGTGATGAGAAATGTGGGTTCAGGTTTAATCTTCTGCATGTGGTTAACCAGTTATCCTTGGACCATTTATTAAATAAGGACTCTTTTCCCCAGTGTACACTTTTTTTTTGGTTTATTAAAGATAAGATGGTGATATGTGCTTAGGTTTATCTCTAGGTTCTCTATGCTATTCCATAGATCTATATCTCTATTTTTATGTCAGACCATGCTGTTTAGATTAGTGTAGACTTGTAGTATAACCTAAAGTCTGGTAATGTGATGCCTCCAGATGTTTTCTTCTTTCTTTTTTTTTTTTTTTTTTGAGACAGAGTCTCAAGCTGTCCCCCTGGGTAGAGTGCGTGGTATCACAGCTCACAGCAACCTCCAACTCCTGGGCTCAAGCGAGTCTCCTGCCTCTGCCTCCCAAGTAGCTGGGACCACAGGTGCCTGCTGCAATGCCTGGCTATTTTTTGGTTGCAGCCGTCATTGTTATTTGGCAGGCCCGGGCTGGATTCGAACCCACCACCTTAGGTGTATGTGGCTAGCGCCTTAGCCACTTGAGCCACAGGTGCCAAGCCAAAAGTTTGAGGACCCCTGGCCTATAGCTAGGAGGAGTGAGAGTTACCATTTCTCTTTCTCTCTTTCTTTCTTTCTTTTTTTTTTTTTTTTTTGGTTTTGGCCAGGGCCGGGCTTGAACCCCCCACCCTTGGTATATGGTGCTGGCGCACTACTCCATGAGCCACAGATGCTGCCCCTTATTTCTTAAAATTGCATTGACTATTTGGGAGTTTTTCTGGTTTCATATAAAATGAGGTGCTATTTTCTCAAGTTCTTCAAAGTATGATGTTGGGTGCTTTGATGAGGATTGCATTAAATCTATAAATCACTTTGTGTAGTATGGACATTTTAACAATCTTGATTCTTCCCAACCATGAGCATGGTATGTTCTTCCATTTGTTAATGTTCACTGCTATTTCTTTTCTCAGGATTTCATAGTTCTCTCATTAGAGATGCTTCACATATTTTGTTAGGTATATTCCCATGTATTTCATCTTTTTGGACCTGCTATAAAAGGTATTGTATCTTTGATTTGATTCTAAACTTGACTGTTATTGGCATGTATGAAGGCTGCTAAGTTTTAGGCATTGAATTTTTATCCAGAGACATATCTATATTTCTTGATTAATTCTAGGAGACTTGTGGTTGAGAACATGGGATTTTCTAAGTATAAGATTATATCATCTACAAAGAGCGAAATTTTGACCTTGTTTGTCATTATTTGAATATGTTTGATATTCTTCACTTGCCCGATTTTATTGGCTAGAACTTTCAGCACTATGTTGAGTATCAGTGTCAATAGTGGACATCTGTGTCTGGTTTGAGTTCTGAGTGGAAATACTCTCAGTTTTACTTCATTCAATATGATATTGGCTGTGTCCTCTATCAGTTTAAAAAATGTCCAACCTAAGCCTATTTACTTATCAGGCATCCTCAAACTATAGCCCATGGACCACATGCGGCCTGCATAGGACATTTATCTGGCCTGCTGGGTGTTTTTACCACCACTGTCTGTCTTGCTTAGCAGCTGATTCATCCCGAGGCCCACAGTCCGACCCTCCAACAGTCTGAGGTACAGTGAACTGGCCCCCTGTTTAAAAAGTTTGAGGACCCCTGGCTTAAATGTTCTTGTCAAAAAAGGATGCTGAATTTTGTCAAAAACCTTTTCTGCATAAATTGAGAGGATCATATGGTCTTTGTTTTTGTTTCTATTTATGTGGTGAATTACATTTATGGATTTATGTATGTTGAACCAACATTGCATCCCTGGGAAAGAAACCACCTGATCAGGATGAATAATTTTTAATGTGTAGCTATATTATATTTGCTAGGATATTATTGAATGTTGTTACTTTTGTTAATAATATTGGGCTGTACTTTTCCTTTTTTGCTAGGTCCCTTCCTTTTTGGGGGATCAGGGTGATATTTGCTTCATAGAATATCTTGGCAGGGATACTTCTGTCTCTATGTTCTGAAATAGGTTCTGCCATATAGGTTTAAACTCCTCTTTGACATTTTGTTTGAATTCTGATATAAATCTGTCTCATCCAGTACGTTTCTTTTTTGGCAGATTTTTTTTTAAGTATAGAATTTTTATTTATTTATTAGTTTACTTATTTTATTGTTGGGGATTCATTGAGGGTACAAAGAACCAGGTTATACTGATTGAATTTGTTAAATATCGTCCTTCTTATAATTGTATCCTACCCCCAAAAGATGTGTCACACACCATGACACCACTCCCTCTTTCCCTCTTCCTGCTCTCCCCTTCTGCCCTCCCATTGTGTACTAGGTCATTAATTGTCCTCATATCAGAATTGAGTACATAAGATTCTTGCTTCTCCATTGTACACTAGACTGTTTATTGCAGCTCAATTTACAATTGCCAAAATGTGGAAACAGCCTAAATGCCCACCAACCCAGGAATGGATTAATAAACTGTGGTATATGTATACCATGGAATGCTACACAGACACTAAAAAAAAAAAAAAAAAAAAAGAGAAAGAAAAGAAAAGAAAAAGAAAGAGAGAGAGAGCCTTTATAACTTTATATTGTTTGTATTAACCTGGATGGAAGTAGAACACATTATTCTTTTGTCAGATTTTTAATTGGTTTTTTTTTTTTTTGGTCTTTGAAATTGGTCTATTTAAAATTTCTAGTTCTAACTCTTTCTAGAAAGGTGGTATAATTCCAGATATCGGTTCATTTCTTCTATGTCTGCAAATTTCTGGGCATAGAGTTTTTCATAGTAATCAGTGATTATTTTTCGTACCTTTTTTGTGTTATATATTCTTAGTTTCCCTTTTTCTTTTCTGATTGGGGTGATAAAGATTTTTTCTATTTCTAGTTAATTTGCCCAAGGGTATATTGATTTTATTTTTTTCAAAGAACCACCTTATTGTTTTGCTTATTTTCTAATGATTCTTCTGTCCTCAGTTTCATTTAATTCTGGTCTAATTTTGGTTATTTATTTTCTTCTGCTTATTTACCCATTTTTCTAATTGAACTCTTTGCTTTTGACAGTTTTTGATTGTTTTGATAGTTTGTTGTTTTTGTTATTGTTATTTTGTTTTGTATTTTGAGACAGGGTCTCCCTCTTTCACCTAGGCTGGAGTGCAGTGGCATCATCATTGTTGATTCTAGCCTCGAACTCCTAGGCTCAAGTGATCTTTTTGGCTCAGTTGACAGTTTTTTAATATATATTGCAAGATATGTGGATTTTGAATATATCCTCCAGGCTGTAACTTATCTTTTAATCCTTTAGATAGGGTCTTTTGCGGAACAAAATCTTTTCATTTTGAAGAGGGATTCTTTACCACTGTTTTCCTTTTATGGACTGGACATTCCAATAAAGTCTTCAGGATCTATCACAACATTAGTTATAGATCCTGAAGAATTTCTCCTATATTTTTTAGTCTAAAAGGATATAGTTTCTATTTTACAGTGAAGGCTGAGATTCATTTTGAGCTACTTTTTATATACGTTGTGAATTTTAGATCAAGATTCTGTTTATTTAGCCTATGGATGTTCATTGGTTGAGGAACCTATCCTGCCCTCACTGAGGAGTCACCTTTGTCAAAAATCAGTTGCACCTGTTCAGTGTGTCCATTTCTGAGTTCTCTAGTCTACATCGGGATCTCCCTCCTCTAATACCACACTTTTGATTATTGTATCTATATAAGAAGTCATAAAATTGAATAGATTGGTTACTGCCACTATATGGTAGAGAGAGTGGTTCCTCTAATACCAAAGAGAATGGTTCCTCTCACTTTATTATTCTTTTTCCAAGATTGGTTTAGTTAGTGTAAGGCTTATGTTTTCCCTTACACATTTTAGAATACACTTGTCTTTACAGAAAAACATTGCTGGGAGCCAAATAGGAATTATGTTAAGCCAATAGATAAATTTATAGAGAATTGATTTTCTTACTAGGTTGAGTTTTCCAATTCATAAACATGATATAGCTCTCAATTTATTTTTCTTTAGTCTTTTTCATGAGCACCTTGCATTTTTGGCGCATATATTATATACATATTTTGTTAAATTCACCAAAATATTTTTTTCTTAGAAGTGATTGTAAGTGGTACTGTGTTTTTATTTTTAGTATCCACATATTATTTTTGTTTACTAACCCTGTGACCTAATTGGGTCACACTTATTAGTTCCAGGAGTTTTTGTGGTTCTAAGAGTTTTTGTGGGTACTTTGATATTTTCTATGTAGAAAGTCATGTCATCTGAAAATGGGACAGTTTTTTTTTCTTTTCTTTTCCAGTTGGTATTCCTTTTATTGCTTTTTCTTGCCTTACTGAAGAGACTAAGGATCTCCCCTCCCCCAATGCTATGTCGAAGTCATAGAGCATAAGAGCAGACATCCTTGCATTGTTCCCACTACTAGAAAGGCAGCATTCAATATTTCACTATTACACATGGTATTAGATGTTGGGCTTTTGTAGATATTATTATCTTGATATCTTGATATCTTGAATACTTAAGGCAGTATTCCTCTATTGCTAGTTTGCTGTGATTTTTCAAAGTCATAAATTGGTGTTACTTTGTCAAATGCTTTTTCTATGTCAATTAATATAACCATGTGATTTTTCTTCTTTAGCCTGTTGTTCTAGAGTTTTACACTGACTTATTTAGAATGTTTGAGCAGGCTTTATATGGGGGAATATATCCTTCTTGATCATGTGCATAGTTCTTTTTATGTATTGCTGGATTTGATTTGCTGCAATTTTTTTTTGTGTGTGGATTTTTCACCTAAGTCCATGAGAGGTATTGGTCTGTAGTGTGTGTGTGTGTCTTTTGTATTGTCTTTGATTGGTTATAGTATCAGGGTATTATTAGACTCATAATTGAGGGGTGTTACGTTCTTTCTTCATTTAAATCTGAAAGAGAGTATATAAAATTGGTGTTAATTATTCTGTAAATGTTTGGGGTAATTCTTCAGTGATAACTTTTGGTCTTGAAATTTTTCTTTTAGGAGTTTTTAAGTTAAATATTGAGTTTCTTTAACGGTGTAAGACTAGGTATAAATGTCATTTTGGTTAAATGTTAGCAATCTGTGTTTTTTGAAATCCATTTATTCTAAATTGTAGAATTTATATGCACACAAAGTTATTTATTGTATTCAGTGGTAAACTGAGCAATAGCCCCCAAAGGCATCTAGATCCTAATCCCTAGAAATCTGTAAATGTTACTTTGCATGCAAAAGGAAGCTTTGCAAATGTAATTAAGTTCAGGATCTTGACATGTGGAGATTATTCTGGATCATATACATGAACCATAGTGCAATAATAGTGAGGAGGAAAGAGAGTTATCCAGATAAAGGAGAAAAAGCCACGTGACAGCTGAAGCAGGTTGCCAAACTACTGACTTTTAAGATGGAAGACGAGAAGCAGACTAGAGCAAGGACTTGGATCTTTCCCCAAAACCTCTAGAGAGAAGCCCAGTGAAACAGACTTCAGACTTCAGCTCTCTACAACTATAAGATAATTAACATAGCTCTTCAGAACTATAAGATAGTAAGTATGTGTTGCTTTAAATCACCAAGTTTGTAGTAATTTATTATACCAGCCACATGAAACTAATACATTCTCCTTTATTACAGTGTCTCTTGGCATAGATTTATTTTAAGGGTAGTAAGATATGCAGTGATCTCTCCTGTTTCTTTACTGATATTAATGATTTCTATCTTCATTCTTTTTATTTTATTTCTTTTTTTATTGCAGTTTTTGGCCAGGGCTGGGTTTGAACCTGCCACCTCCAGCATATGGGACAGGCGCCTTACTCCTTTGAGCCACAGGCGCTGCCCTATTTTCATTCTTTTTATCTTTAGCAGTCTCACTAAAAATTTTTAAATTTTATTGATTTTTTTAAAGCTGCTTTTGTTTCATTGATTTTTCAGTTTATTTTTTTTTATTTTCAATTTTATTGATTTCTGCTCTTTGAGTTCATTTCTGGACATATTTTGCTTTTATTATTCTAGTTTCTTGAGGTAGGAAATTATATTATTCATATTAGATATTTCTTTATTTCTAATGTAAGCATTTGGGATTAAATAATTTCCTCTCACTACTGGCTTTAGCTGCATTCTACCTAGTTTGATATGTTGTATTTCCATTTTTATTCAGTTCTGTATTTTTTTGATAGAATTTATTGAGAAGGGAGAAAGATAGGCTTCTGGAGCAAGATAGAGGTTTACCTGTAAGATACTTCTGCAATAGGTAAAAAACGGACCCCACTGTGACAGCAAGTAAGCAAAGGGGCAAAGAAGCCTGTATTTTTTTTTAATAATGTTTCTCTCATAAACTACACAATATAGCCTAAACATGCAGTAGGTAATAACATCCAGGTTTGTGTAAGTCTACTCTGTCATGTTTGAACAATGACTAAATCATGTAATGACACATAAGAATCTCATTCATTAAATGATGTGTGACTAATTGTATCGCTTTTACCTTGTTAAGAATAAAATATGAAGTTTCCAATATAATCGTTTCACATAACTTTAAAGGCTTATATTAAATTACTGTTATTTTATCTTATTAAGCAGACTGGGGTGTGGCTTAAACAATTAAAGCCATACAAAGTCTGAGAGTCAAGTTTCTGTTGGGTAGGCTTAGGAAAAACATAAACAAATGCTCCAGTGGCAGGCATATCAGAAGCTTCAGACCCACTCTCTGCACCATTTATGCTCATATCCATCCTTTTCTGAGATCTCATCTATGTCTTGCTCCATCTTGAAATCTCCCCTATCAGAATGTTAGTGATGATGAGAATTTGGGGTGGCTGCTTCTCCCACCTCTTGTTTTTTCTTTTTAATTTCAGAATATTACTGTGGTACACATCTTTTAGTTACATAGTGTGCTCTTGTATATGTTAAATCAAAGTTATAGTTTTGCTCCTTACCCAGAAAGTGTGCAGTGTGCATGTGCAATGCTGGGTGGGAATTCACCCAGACCCTTCTCCCACTCCTCTTAAATTTCACTGAGTTTTGCTTCCATGTGGACACAGATGAGCTAATCAATTAGTTCCAATTTAGTATTGAGTACATTTGGGGTTTGTTTTTCTATTCTTGGAATATTTCACTTAGGACAATGGTTTCCGGTTCCATCCAGGTTATCTTTTGTAAAGATACCTGATCTCCATCTTTTGTGTGGCTTAATAGTATTCCACAGTATATGTGTATAACTTTTTATTGATCCATTCATGAATTAATGAGGACTTGGGTTACTTCTACATCTTTGCAATCGTGAATTGTGCTGCTGTAAACCTTCCAGTGCAAGTGTCTCTTTCACAAAATGTCTTTTTCTCTTTGGGTAAATACAAGTTATGTACTTTTTTTTTTTAAGAGACAGAGTCCCACTTTGTCACCCTCGGTAGAGTGCTACGACATCACAGCTCACAGCAACCTCAAATTCCTAGGCCTAAGCAGATTCTCTTGCCTCAGCCACTCAAGTAGCTGGGACTGCAGCTGCCCACCAGAACACCCAGCATTTTTTTGTTGCAGTTTGGCTGGGGCCGTGTTCAAACCGGCCATCCTCAGTATATGGGGCAGGTGCCCTACCCACGGAGCCACAGGCACTACCCCAAGTTATGTATTTTTAAAGATTTCTTTTGTAACTTCCTCTTTGACCATGGGTTATTTAGAAGTGTTTGTTTAATTTTCAAGCATTTGGAGATTTTCCTCTTTCTGTTTTTTATTTTTGTTTATTTATTTCTCTTTTTTAGTTCTGTTTATTTCTCTTTCTGTTTGATTCAGTATGGTCATGGAACACATGCCTTATTATTTGAATTCTTTTAAATTTGTTGAGGTTTATTTTCTGGCACAGGATATAGTCACCTATGTTGAAAAGTGGTCCATACACACCTTTTTTTTTTAAGTGTATTATGCTATTTGGGGGTAGAGTAGCCTATATATGTTGATTAGATTATCTTGGTTACTTGTGTTTTTCCAATCTTATACAGACTTGCTGATTTTCTAGTAGTCAGTTGCTAAGAAGGGTGCTTTAAACTCTCCAGCTAAAATTTTGCATTTGTCTGTTTTTCCTTTCAGCTCTCAGTTTGTGGAGTATGTGATGTTTGATATGTACACTGTACATATAATCGCTGTGTCTTCCTGATGGATTAATCCCTCTTTGTCTCTAGTAATGCTCTGTTTTCTGTGAGTTCTCCTTCATCTGATATTACTACAGCCATTCTTGATCTTTTTATTTCTTGGTTACTACTTACATAAAATTCTTTTCCATTGTTTTGTTTTCAGCCTTCCTATATTACTGAATGTGAAGTGAGTTTCCTGTGAGCAGAATATAGTTAGGCCATTTTTTTCTCTATCTGTCCTGATGGCCTTTATCAGGGTGTATTTAGACCATTTACATTTAAGGTAATTTTTGCTATGTTAAGGATTAACTGTGTCGTTTTATCATTTATTTTCTGCTTCCTCTGTTTCTCATTCCATTCTTTTTTTTTTTCTTATCTTGCCCTAGGTCATTTGAATATTTTTAGGATTCCACCTTGATTTATTTATAGTACAGTGAGTATATCACTAACTATAGTTTAATTTTTTTAATGGTTGCTTTAGGTATTACACTATAAACACATAACTTATTGGGTATCAGTTCTTTACTACTTCAGGTGAAGTGTAGAAATCTTATTTCCACTTAGATTCCTTTGCCCTCCCTCCTTTTAAAATATAACTATATTAAACATAACATTTACATATACAGAGCACCATATCAGATGATGTTATCATTTTTGCTTCAACCAAAAAATATGTTTTAAAAAACTTATGGAAGTAGATATTTGATTATATATGTTCTACTCCTATGGTTACCCATTCCAGTGCTCTATTCTTTCTGAATTTCCCAAACTGATTGTGATTAGTTCCTTTCATTAGTTATTATTTCCTTCTAGGCCATTCTTTAAGGATGAAGTTTTCAGTGGCAAATGTCCTTGCTTTGTCTGAGGATGTCTTTATTTCCCCTTCACTGAGAAAAGATAGTTTCAAAGGACATAGAAAGCATGGTTGACAATTCCATGTCATTTCTTCTGGCTTCCATGGTTTCAGATAAGAAATCCCCTGTCATTCAAATTGGTGTTTCCTAAATGTTATGTGTCTTCTTTCCATGGTTGCTTTCACATATTTTTCTGTGTCTTTCGTTTTCAGAAGTTGGATTATAATGTGTTTGTCATGCATTTCACTAGGTCTGTTTTACCTGCGGGTCACTGAACGTCTTGAATCTGCAGGTTTATGTCATTTATAAAATTTAGAACATTTTCAGCTTTATTTAATGGAATGGTTGTTTAGTACCATGCTTTCTCTCCTTTCCTTTTGAGAGATGAAGATACAAATTCTACCTCTTTTGTTATTGTCTTATAAATTTCCAAGACACAGTTAATTATTTTATCTTTCTAATAAAATTGGGGCACCAACTGGCACGGCCTCATTGCCTTGAATTTTCTTAAGTTGAGGTGGCAGATCACCTCCCCACTGGGCTCCACAGCCACCAGGGAGATGGGAGAGGAGGGGTGACTCACACCACTTTGTTGTTGCAGGATGGGCGCAGAAGTTCAGCTGTTTTCTGAGCCCCACTGACACCATAAGAGGAGAGAGTAGGAAGCAAAATGCCACCAATGTGTCCTCAAAACATCTCATTCCATTTCATTGTTTCTAGGTGAGAGTGGAGGCTCAGCTCCCCCACTGAACCCAGCTGATAGACTAGAGGTAGGGAGTCAGGGAAACAAGAGTATCAAGTGTCTTTATTCATTCTCATTTATTGTTAGATTGGTCACTAAACCATGCTGACTCTACTCTGATGAAGGAAATTGTAATGTTTCCTGTATCTGCCAGGTAGGAAATAGAAGATCACTTTCCAGTCCACAGATACCACCATAGGGAAGAATCAGAGCATTGCCTGTTCTTCAGAGGTAGAGAGTGGTGTGGGTAATCAACTTCTGGTTTGTCCCATTGAAACTTCATGGGGGTGATAATGGAACTTTTTCTATTGGTATCTGAATGACATGAAAGGCATTGCCAAAAATTTGTTCTCTTTTTAGGCCAGCCTTTTCCTGATTTTTTTTGAGTAGGAAAATAGACTTTTTTTTTCTAAGCTTTTCAGTCAGTTCCACATTGACTTTTGCAGCTCCCTGGCCAGGAAGATGTATGGGAGACAGAAAGGAAGCCAGGGAACTCACCACCTTGTTCCTCAAGCCCTGATGTCCCTCTGCAGTCTTCTACACTCCAGGGGCACGTGGGAAAGACACCAGCATGATCAGGAGACAGAGGACCTGAGTGAGACAACTGGCCTTATTTGGGGTTTCTGAGGGAAACCTTGTTGCCTGGAGTCTGGTCATGGCGTGATTAAGGCAGATGAATATTCTCTCCTGGGCTTACTATCCTGATAGAGAGGTTTGGCGCTGGACTGGTTAGTTTGCATACCATGGGCATGTCCCCTGCTGGTTCTTTTGTTATCTCTAAGTGTTGGCTAACCCAAAGAACAATGTCTTTCCCCACCCAGAAAGGTTTACTTTAAGAACACCAAAACATCATAACATACAGAAAATGTTAAAATATTTATAATACATGATCAGTCTGAAGTATGGGAGGCCCAGGGCTTTTAATTGGGTCTGAAGTTCAGGGCTATCTTAGGAAATTATGACTTTCACCTGTGGTGTCTGAGACATCCCCAGGTAGTTAGGAGGTATCAGAATTGAACACAGAGTTGGTACATGGAGAATCAGAGTTGACTGTGAGTGATGCAAAAACCCCAGACCAGGACACCAAAATGTGTGACCAGAGTCGGGGACCTTGGCTGGCAGGCGGACAGTCACGCTAGCAGGTGCATGTGGCAGGTGTTATGCATGTTTCAACTAAATACAGGATAAGAGTCAGAAATTCTCTCCCGGCTGTCAGTATCAATGAAGACTGTACCTGACCAAAAAATAAAAATCCGCAAACCTTAAGTGCTAAAAATATCTTATTACTTTAGAGAATCCGTCCATGTAGGGGCCTCACACATGCAGTTGTTTTCACAGCAGCATCTTGAATATTCAACATACATATATTGCATTCACTGTCAAAATTGACACAGATGGGAAGCAGGATTGATTAAAACAGTTACAAAACAATCTTTTAGTGATGATGGAAGTACCCTTAAACTGGACGGTGGTGATGGTTACACAACTTTATAAATTTGCTAAAAATCCTTGGACTATGAAAAAAAAATAACAGTAATAGAATAAAATTCAAAGTACCACCGAGAAAACCTTTTTATTTCTGAATTAAAAGCAATTTTCAAACTTGAATTATGTTCTTGAAAAATAATGTGGATCATAGATGAACTAGCATAAAACCCAAAAGGGAGAGGAGAGCTCTTCCTCTTTGTCCCTGGGAGAGCTCTCATTAAAGCCAGGGTTATGACAGACGTGCAGGCTGTTTCCACCTCTCTCTCTACTTTGCAGTATGGATTAGGGCCGTCTTCTGAATTTGCATCATAATCCTAAATTTCTCACCAAACAGGATCTGCCCTCTTAGCTAGGGTGTACACCAAAGGCTGCCCGCCTCTGCTGTTACCCAAACCCTCCCCATTACTTTCTGGTCAGTCTTCTTGTGTCACTTCCTCTTGAGATTCCTCATCTCCAGACATCAAAAATGTCTCACGGACAAGGCAAGAGACCGCCCTTGGCCTTGGTGCTTTTTGTTTATTCCCTCTGTCAAAGCTATGCCAGGGTCCGAGGGGAGCAGTGCACTGGCTTGGGCTCCTCCACAGCGCTGCTGGAGCACTGGGGCCTGTAGCACTGAAGGGCCCCAGAACTCCATCTGATGCATGTAAATACAAATTTCATGTCGATGTTCCTTTTTATTAGCATGTCCCTAATGGTCCAAGCCTGCATATGCTGCCCTAAGCTGGGCTGAGTTATTTGGACACATTCGGTAATTTAAGGATTTGTCACCTGATGAGACAGGTGTTCTGGAGAAGCATTTATGTAGAGGTGAGTGTGATGCTTGGGAAAGAAAGGAACAGAAGGAGCCCAATGTGACAGGCTCAGACCCTGTTTTTGATTCTGAGCAACGCAACTCTGGATACAACATTTTTTTCACAGCTTCTCAGCAAAATAAAAGGTCTGCTTTGATCTGAATATATTCTCTTCATAGCTAGTGTTGCTAGCACATATTGTTACTGGAATATACCCCTGGGAGACCTCACCCTATATTCCAGCAACCACAAAATATGTCTTTATACCCCAAACAGTCTTCCTAAGAGAGGTTCTGGTATGTGCAGATTTTGAATCTTGTTACTTTTCTACTCTTTTTCTATCAACCCTTTGAGCTGGGAATCAGGGCAACTGTTTGACTGGACCACCTGTTCATCTGACTACGCCCGGACGGCCAGCTTAGTGTCCCAAGGTAAGTCACTTGGCTGATACCAGACACATCTTTTTCCTACTGTATCATTCAGTGGCAAAGAGCCCATGGGCCTTCCTCAGTGCTCAGGAAATGGGAACATTTCACACTAAACTCCTTTCCCCAGCATCTTATCAGTTTTCCAAGGAGAGTTATTTTCCTGTTGGAAATCATAGACCGGGTTGTAAATAATGAGATGCAATAAAAAGCTTTGTTGAATAGATATTTTCAGAGAGGCTCTTTCAAATCATGTAAATAAAGTAGCTGTTCAATACAAGTGCAAGTAGTGGTGTAATACCGGCTGTCTTTTCTGCCAGGTCTCTCCAACTCCATTACCAGTTCTTCACAGTGGGAACACTTAATGCCCTCACACCATCTTGGCCATCTCATGCTCTAGTTCAGTGGAGGAGCTACTTCCTTCAGGAAAGCCCCTACAACACATAGACCACAAGACTTTCATACTGCCTGATATAGTCAGCAAACCATAACCAGAATAACATCCAAGCAGAAAGGTTAGGTTGTTGGCACAAACTGATTATCTGTAGGGTTGATATTGTATAAACAGATTTGACCAAGAAAATGAGCGGGGGGATAAAAATACCCTTATTTTAAATTTGATTGGTCTGGTGACTGGCTACTATGCTGCTTATTCCTTAATTTTCTTGCATGTATATTAGACAAAAACCCAGTTTCTCAGTTTCCCAAAGTCTACAACAGCGATTTCGTAACCATTTCTTTCTGTGGTGTCTTTGAGATGTGATCGGATGATGTGTGATGATGCCGTCTGGTTTGTTCAGCAATGTTCCCTGAGAAACGGAACCTCCTCTCTGTTTGCCTTGGAGTAAAATGGGTAAAAAGGTGGGCCGGATGAGTCAGGGTGTGAAACTCTTTCAGATCCTCCGATGACAGTTAAATTAAGGATTATTGCAACATTTTGTGTGTGGCTCTATAGTCTTGATTAAAGTTGAGATTTTCAGAGTGATATCAGACTCCTCAAGTCGTACATTAATACAGTAGGCACTTGCACCCCTTAACAACCTAACAAATGTGTATGAATCATTTATACGATTTTTTTTTCTGTCAAACGATGTTTGACAATAATCAGATGATAATGAAATGTATAATTAATAATAAAAATGCCAACATCTGTTAGCTTGTTATTACAGACTGATTTTCTAGTGTACTATTTCAAATGTGTCACCATTAACCTAATTTATATTAAAATCTGCTAAATACAATCTGCTTTCATTAGTTGTTAATTCGGGTTGGCACATGACACCAAGGAGATGCTTCCCCTCTGCAGTCCCTCCCCATTTCTCGCTCTCGTATAAACTAAAGATTCTCCCCAAATGTCTTTAAAAACTGGCTGCCTCAACTCAAGTGTTCTGTTAGCAGATGGATCAGGTTGGCCGCCTGTTTGCTCTCAGCTGTGAATGATCAGTCCTCTGAGCCTGAGGAAATAGCACTTGATCTCAGGAAGAAGACTGGTCCCCAGTTGCACCCTCTTCTGATGTTCTTCTGTCAAGTGGCCTGCTTGTGTGGGCCATCCTCTCTTACATCCACAACCAATGCCTCTAGATCCTGGGCCACTAGCCAGGAGGATGCAGACTCTGCTTCCGTGAGGCACCATTGTGGGTGGGGTTTTAACCTACATGCACTTGGACCCTTTGCTCTCATTCAGAGGCTGAGGGCAAAGCTCTTTAAAGGGACATTCACCACTGAGCAGACGTTTTCCACTTTGTGTACAACACGAGCCTAGTGAATCTTGTAATGCCAAAAAGTAAGAAAGAAGGAAAGTGCTCCAAAGAAAGAAAATGGTGAGATACATGACAAAGGATCTCAGGATTCAACGGAAAGATCTCCCAGTGGCCCAGGCTGGAATGACTTCTGGAACAAAATAAAGTAATAGTGAATTAAAACTCAAAATATAAAACAAATATCCATGAATCCATGCTGTTATAAATAAATGATTGGATATATTAATCAATGGAAAATAAGAAACTAATCTTCTTTGCAGAAGAATTCCAGATACTTTATTAGGTTTGCCACCCTCAATAAGGGGAAATGTAACTCCCAGTCTTTAAGTGTGGGTTATGCTTAGAGATTGCCTTCCAAAGACTACTATGTGGAAAGGGAGAAAAAAGAGTAAGTGACTTTGCAGCAGAGGCACTTGACAAACACTACCTCAGGTAGGCGGTCAAGGCCAGCACAGAGTCATGTTGGTGGTACATAACTATGATATGGGTTGAAAATGGCACTTTGCCTATGGGGTCTTCCTTTCAATAACCCCAACCCTCCATCTTAGGATGAAAAAAACATCATATGAATTCTAATAGTAGAGCATACCTGAGGAATACTCCTCAAAAACTGTCAAGGTCATCAACAACAGGGAAAATCTGAGAAGCTGTCACAGCCAAGAGGAGCCTAAAAAGACATAACAGCCCCATACAACCTGGTTTCTTAGATGGGATCTGTTAACATTAGATAAAAACTACAGACATCTGAGTAAACTGTGGGTGTTAGTTAATAATGATATGTCAATATCATTACCCGTAACCAATGTATTGTACTAATGCTAAGACAGTAATAATGGGGGAACGGGGTTAGGAAGTCTCTGTAACCATCTTCCACATATTTTCTGCCTGTCTAAAATTGTTCTAAAAATTCAAGTCTATTTTTTAAAAAGCACTTGTAATCTTTTCTTTGAAGAAATATTGGGCACCAGGGATGATTCACAGTTTGGGAAACCAACGGGCTGGAGCCCAGACGAGATTCCCATGTATGAGTCCTCACGCCATCTGCAGGGAAAGCCCTGCAGATGGGACTAACCAAGGTGTCTCAGGAAGAAGATATATAAAGAATTGGCCTGCCTTTGAAGATGCAAATGTATCAGTCTGTTATCTTCAAAACCTTGCTGTGGTTTTAGAGCAGGCCTTGAAATCCTGCCTATCTTCTTCACCTTCCAGTGAACCTGTGACATTATCTGAGCCTGGATGGAGCTCAGAAAATGTCCCCACTCTAGTGAAATTGGAAATTCTCTCACAATTCTCTCTATACGCCTAAAAGTGTTTCAAATGCACTGTAAGGATCACCAAAAAGAAAGATGTGTATGAATTGATTAGAATGAGTTTTATACATCCAGTCCTTGGGGTTGACTGTCTGACTTCTCACTACTTATGTTGGGAGTAAAAGGGTTGTTATATAACACACTTCTCAAATCAGAGTTAACTAGTCAGAAAAACATCCTAATTAAGTGCACCCAAAGGACTATGCTATTAATGCTAAATATGGCCACAGGCCAGTCTGGAAGGAAAGCTGAAAATTACAGACCTTCTTCTTTTTTTTTTTTTTTTAATCTTTTTAAAGATCACTTCTTGAACGGAAAGTGGTAATAATAATATCACACACCTACACAGTCCTTTATATTCAAGAAACCTCAAAGTACTTCACCACTTATTCTTCATATCCACAGGGCTCACATTCCTTGGGAGAGAAAGTCACTAGTGATAAAAACCCATTTCCAATGGCCGACCTTTTCAAAGCCAAGTTCAGTGGAGCAGAGTGGGAGAGGAGACGTCCCTCCCCTTCCGGCTGCTGCTTCTGCCTCGGGCGACTGTGGCCTCCATTCCTCCTTTATCCCCTTCCCACCTGTGTGTGCAACTTAGGGATCAGGGCGAAATAATGAGCGGCCACAGAGAACAGCAGGGACAGCGGGAAATGACAACCACATCTAGAAATATTGTGGCTGGAGGGGGTGAGAGCCGGGTGTGTTGGCAGAAGAGCTAGCTGTGAACGTGGGTCTGTTATTTGTTGTCTGTGTGGCCTTAGAAGCCTGTCTGCTGGTCTATCCCTTCCCCTCTCTGCAATCCCTAAAATGTCTGATTCCTAATACCTGCCACTTATGAAAATGCCTGGTAGTGGGGAGCCCTCCGGGAAGGCATGAGGAATCTGCATCCTGGGAAGGCTTGGGCCTGGGACAGCTGGGCTCTCTCAGAGGAAGTGCATCTTTTGCGAGAAAGCGGAAATTCCCCTGGCTCGTCCCATCTCAACTCCCATTCTGGGTTGCAGGACACTGGGGCCTCTCCAGCGTTGCTCCTGCCTCCTCTACAGCCTTATCTGCCTGCACGTCTCACCCTGCAACTCTCGGGTCTTGGATCCACCACTCTTCTGCTGTGAAATGCTGGGCTTCCCACCCTATCAGCTGCTATTGTTCACTCTAAAAACCCACATGAAGAGTCAGCTCTTTGACATCCGCAGGCACTTGGATAGTGCTCTGAGTGTGCCCTGTTGGGGGACAATGCTGCTGTCATTTTCTTTGCCTGCCCCCATGTCCATGAAGGCTGTATAGCTCAGCACAGTATCTGGCACAGACACACTCAGTAGATGTTTACTACCTAGAAGGCCATTTCTCCAGCCTTCTTAATGGAGCAGCCCAGCTAACTTAGCAAATGATGGGACAGATCTTCTTGTAATATCGAGACAAACTGACAGACCTGACTGTTTGGTGCACAGATATGGCATAACCCAGTAAAATGCAGGTAGAGGCATTATAGCTGTGGGCACTGACAGACACAGAGCAAGTCTGGGCTGCAAAGAAACCTACAAATCGTTAGTTCAAGGACTTCCTCTTACAGATAAGTGAACTGAGGTGCACCATTTAAATATCTTGGCAATGACTATTCACAGTCCACTGACTTAGCCCACTGCTCCTTCTACTCTCCAGCATCACATGGTAGAAGCAGTGTGTCTGTCTGTCTGTCTGTCTGTTCCTTTCTCTCTCTCTCTCTGTAAATGGTTGCTGAGTGCCACTGTGAGTACAGGAGAAAGCATGGCTTTTCAGGTCCCCAAAGTCATAGGCCTGGTCCTAGAAGGCTTCACTGTCTCATTGGCGAGGCCAGGCATGCACACATCAATATAAAAGCAAGCAGCGATCTGAGAGCAGGTGCGCAGGGTCAGGAGTCTGAGCGGGGGAGTGCAAGGGAATGAAGAAGTGGTGTAGGAAGAGACCGGACTGCAGCCTCCCAGGGAGTGGGGCTATGGAGAATGGAGGTATGGGGCGATGTACGGCTTTTTCCTGTACTTTTACTGTGAACTGCTTCATATAGCATTTCGGAAAGTGATGGCATGGAGAGAGAGAGAGAGTTAGAGATGGAAATGGAGAAAGAGGTGGAGGAATAGCATGAGAGGATGAGAGGGAGAGGGGTGGAAACGGGAACAGAGGTGGGGATGATTCCACAGATCAACTACCAGGAAAGATTTCCCCAAGTGCACAAGGAAAAGGAGGTCAGCACTGTGTAAGCCTCTGCGGTGTCCTCTGTGGGAAATGCCTTTTTCTGTGGTCACCACACTCATAAGAAGAAGACAGCAGTTCACAGTGGCTACACCATACCCGGTTTGTGCAGAGAGGCTTTCCACACCAACCACTGTGAATGGAATTGCTTTACTCCACTATGTAAAGTATCCAGGGTCTACATTTCCACTATTTGGCTAATAGAGGGAAATGTGTCTGGTCGCACTGGGCAGCCTCTCGGTACCAGCAGCAGAGTTCCTGACGCAGGTTTGAAAGACAGAAAGGCTAAGGATTAGCTATAGGCTTCAAATAACTAGCCCAGCGGTAGTGTGTGACATGAGAGAGCAGATCTGGTCACCCGGGAGGAAGGTCTTCAAATGCAGGTTCTGATCCGGCTGCTCTAGCATGAGGTTCCGCATTCATTACAAAGTCCCGCGGGCTGTTGACACCAGTCATAAGCAAGGTCATAAAGCCTGTCTTTCTTTTTATTGATATATAATAATTGTACATGTTTATGGGGCACAGAATGATATTTTAATACATGATCAAATTAGGAAAATTAGCATATCACCTCAAATGTTTATCATTTCTCTGTTTGGGGAGCATTTAAAATCTTCTCTTCTAGCTATTTGAATATATACAACAAATTATTATTATCTACAGTCATCCCACTATAGTGGTGTATTACACCAGAACCTATGCTTGCTACCTGGCTGTAATTTTGTAATCCTTAACCAAGCCCTCCTATCTGCCTCCTGCTCGCCCTTCCTCGGCTGTAGTACAATTCTTCTCTCTGTTTCTTATGAGCTCAACTTTGTAGCTTCCACATACGGATGGGAACAGCCAGTGCATCCTCCCTTGTCTAGACTAGTGAGCCACATTTCTCGGTACAAAAGGGGAAATTTTTTATTTTTTTTTTTTTGAGACAGAGTCTCACTGTGTCACCCTCGGTAGAGTGCTATGGCATCACAGCTCACAGCAACCTCAAATTCCTGGGCTCAAGTGATTCTCTTGCCTCAGCCTCCCACGTAGCTGGGACTACAGGCAACTGCCACAACGCTTGGCTATTTTTTGGTTGTTGTTGTCATTGTTGTTTGGCAGGCCCACGGTGGATTCGAACCCACCAGCTCCAGTGTATGTGGCTGGCATCCTAGCCCCTTGTGCTATAGGCACCGAGCCCAAAAGGGGAACTTTTAAAAACTATTTATGCTAGGTCTCACCCCAGTGTTTCTATTTTATTTGCTTTGTAAAGTGGTTTTAAAAATTCCAAAGGAAAAAACTACCCACACCTTTCTTTATTCTTCTAGTTAATATTTTCTTCTTCAAATATCATATAGTTTAAAAAAAATTCATCAGCTACTAGCATATTGTAGCCTAGCAATGCATGGTTGATAAATGAGTGAAAGGCACAACAGATGTTAAGTGCATACACAATTACACAGTTGGCATTAAAAGTCATTGTGTCATGGATAATGCCATATTCATTTGAGTTAAACTGTTTAATTATGATAAAATTAGATTGCCTCAACTATACATTTTGGAGGAATGAATTCTATCTAGCTTCCTGCTCACTTGTGATAAGGAAGATGCTGTGGTTTGAATCTCAAAATTCAGAGGTTGCCAATGTGATGATATTAACAGGTAGGGCCGTTAAGAGGTAGTCAGTCAGGAGGGGTCCCCCCTCGGAAATGGGACTGGGTGCTCTTAGAAGGGGCTTGATGGTGGGAACGGCTTGCTCTCTTGCCCATCTGCCTTCTGCCATGTGAAGACACAGCAAAAAGGCCCTCACCAGACACCATATGCCAAATGCTGGCACCGTGAGCTTGGACTTCCCAGCCTCCAGAACTGAGAAAATAAATTTCTGTTTTTTATAAATGACCCAGGCTCAGATATTCTGTTTTTCCACATCAGACAGTGTATACTGACAAATCTTAGAGACAGCTAAAGTGGATTGTTGGGCTTCTCCTTTTCTCACTAACTATAGGTATTTCTTTTGGAGACCTGAGTTATTCTCAGAGGATCAAATGAGGCTTAGAAACATTAGGACAAAGACTAAAATTACCATATTTTAGTTTTTTTCAGAGACACAGCATGCTGATCTATATATCTCTAAAAGGCAAACACACCTGTTTCCAAGACAACAAAAGAAGCTCCACTGTGGTGAAGATGTTGATATCAGCCTGTCTTCACTAAAGTGAGCACGTGGGTGCCCGGGCTCTACCTGGGGCTTGGTTGGGCTCCAAATCTGTTTCCTTGCTGACAGCGTTGATCCAAAGAGGGAGAGCGGAAACTTGGCCTCATCGTATGATACCTTAGTCCCTATGGAAAACCACCTTAAGCGAATGGTCGAGTTGTGGGAAACGAGCGCATTTCTTTCCTCTTCATCTTCTTCCTCTTCTCGCTGATTGTGCTATAGGTGTTATCGTCATTGTAACAACTTGCCAACTCAAAAGGCAGCTTCTCCCTCTCTGAAGTCACTGGGGTAATCATAGGCCACCACAGTATTTTACGAAACTCTAAGGAAGCAATAAAACCGTCCACAATTTTTCCTTGTCCAGCCCACTCCCTGGCCTCTCTCCTGTCTTCTCTTTATGGACTGACTTTTTGGGGGATAGGATCCAAGGTGCTGGCAGAATAGGTGTTGGAGGTGCTTTTAGATAGGAAAAAAAATATCTTCCAAAACCAAGTGTTTTTTCTTATTCTCACACCATTCAACACAATTCCCATGTATGGAGAGATTTTTTTTTTCCCCGCACATCAAGCAACTCCCCAGTCGACCCCAGCTGAGTGTTCTGTAATTCAATGCTGGCCTTATCTACCTGGAGATAGAATCAGATCACAGAGCTTAAGGGTTCTGTCTCACATCACTGTCCCCCACATGCCAGTCACAAGGTCCATGCTGTAGCCTGTGCTTCTGATTGGCTATAAATTGGGGATCCCTCAACCCCTTCCTCAGGTTCCATTAATTCACTGAAGCAGTTCATAGAACTCAGGGAAACACTTTGCTTATGTTTGCCAGTTTATTATAAAGGATATTACAAAGGATACAGACGAATAGCCAGATGTAAGAGATGCACAGGCCCAGGTACACAGGATGCACTGCAGAGCTTCATGCCCCCTCAGGGGGGCGCCACCCTCCAGGAACCTTCCCAGGCTCAGCTACTGGCATGCTCTCCGCACCCAGTGCTTAGGGTTTTTATGGTGCCTTCATTACATAGCTATGATTGATCACATCCTGGGCCATGGGTTATCAACTCAACCTTCAGCCTCTCTCCCCTGCCCTCTAGTCTTGCCTTGTCTTTCAGGTGACAGGTCTGGTCCCCACCCTGAAGTTATAGCCCCCAGCCACTAGTCTTTTCATTAGCATACAAAAGACATTTACTGCTCTGGAGATCCCAATGATTTTAGAGTTTTAGGCATGCCAAGAAATGGACCAATTATTATATATATTTCAGAATATCACAGATGTGTGCCAGTCAGTCTGAAAATGGATGTTTGAGGTCATAATGCCTACCTAGCTAGACATGAGAAGTGGCTGAACACATGTAAAAAAATCTTCATTTTTAAATAAGAAAAGACATTTTTAAAGAAGGAAACATTCATAGAAGGAGGGGGGAGCAGAGAAAATCTGATTTTCAGGATTTTTAAAGTAGAAAGAAGAAAATCAAACCACCGCAGCTGAGCTGGAACCGTTCTGTGGCCAGTGCGATTCTGCATCACAGGACATCTCTGTAAGCCCCCGGGCTGCGCATAGAGGAAGGAGCCATAGTCACACTTAGCACCAGGCATTCACTTTCTCGGGATGTGATGTCAAAAGCAGCCAGGGAGTTCAACTTCAAGGAAAAAAAATGAAAGGCAATGACAGCTTGTGTGCAGAGGACTGGATTTACGTATTCACTAAGCAAATGTGTCCCCTTTGGCAAAATATGTCACCAGCTGAAAAATGTATCACTCTCCACCATCTTCTCTGAGAGAAGGCTGTGGTAAACAAATTTCATGAAAGAATAAGATTTTCAGAAACCAAAAAAGGTTAGCATTTTTAAGTTTCATCCAGACTGCAGCTGTGACCAAAAACAATCGAGCAGAACTGTGGTTCATTGTGCCGCAACCTCCCCCCTCCATATTCTGCTCTATCTTCAGGTGACAGGGTTTTTTTTTTCCCCCTCCTTTCTCATCACTACTGTTTCAATGACAGGTACAATTTTAGCTTAGTATGAGTCTCCCAAAGACAAGACCAAGCTACGTAGTTTGCCTATGTAGTCTAAACGTTGTAATTACAATTTTCCTAGGAGAGCACTATTTGGGATATAAAATGTACTTTACAATGTCGTAGGCTTTAACTACCAAGATATATACCTTTCTAAGTAGGCCCTATTAAAACAATTTAATAGTACGTCAACAAGTACCAACGTGTACATAAAAACAGAATTATGTGGTTGGTTTTCCTGCAGGGAGCTGGTTTCGCCGGGGTCTGACAAGTGCTATTGAAGCTCGCTAACAGGATTATATGATTGCAGTTGTATTCGGGGAAGGTCTTTATTCTTCGTGCTGGCAGATGAAATGCCTCCTAAGTGATGGGGAGACACTCCAGAAGTGTCAAGCGGTCTTGTGCGTGTGCAAAGGTCACACACGCTTCCACACCTAACAGAGGCGTACTGATATTTTAGTGACAGCACACACACATTAAAAAAAAAGAGGAGAAAACAGAAACACACTCTTTCTTAAATCAGCCTAGTTAATTGCAGATGAAACTAAATTCACGTACCTTGAAAGTTCTACTGAATGGAGTTTTCCTAGATCAGAATTCACGGTGAGCATCCCCAACTCAATTGTGGGCAGAGGAAATCAGTATTGACAGCCTTCTTGGAGGCAAATTATGCCATGGACCCAAATAGTCTGAAATATTCTACAGATCATAATACAGGGATAACTCGTTCTGTCTGTTTGCTTAGAAATAAAGCTGTGGCAGGAAAGCATCGCCATCTCAAAGCAAGGACAGGGGATGGTGGCTGAATTATTTCTTTTCTTTCCACACACTTACATATTCTGGACAATTCGGGGCATGTAAAACCCAAAAGAAAAACAAAGGAAGCCTGTAAACTTACTCGATGATATAAACTATGAAATATTTATAGTTAATATACACCTACCTGTGTATTTATGTATAAGTAAATAGATGCTGTGTATCTTTTTATGTGCTTATTTTATCCTGTTAATATAATATTGATGATACAAAAGATATACAGCAGATCCTCAAATGATGTCATTTCATTAAAACATTGATAAGGAAAGCAGTCAGTCAGGCCCGTGCTCCTGTCTGTGTGCAGTTCACACGTTCTCCCCATGTCTGTTTGCGTCCTTCTGGTGCTCTGTTTTCTTCCTACATCTCAAAAAGATGCACACGCTAGAGAACTGGTGCATCTGTTTGTCCTAGTGGAGTGAGTATGGGTGTGTGTGTGAGTGCGTCTGGTGATGAAATGGGGTCCAGTCATGGGCTGGTTCCTACCTTGCTTCCTGAGCTTTCAGAGCAGGCTCTGGCCACCTGGGATCTTAAACTGAGTAAGTGGGTTAGAAAATGAATGAATGACAGCTGAGCGTGGTCGCTGTGTAATCCTACCACTGAGGGTGGTAGAGAGGGATGGATTGCCTGAACTCAGGAGTTCCAGAACAGCCTGAGCAAAAGTGAGACCCTGTTTTTAAAAAACTAGCTAGGCATGGTGGCAGGCGCCTATAGTTCTGGCTACTCAGGAGGCTGAGGCAAGAGGAACACTTGAGCCCAAGAGTCTGAGATTGCTGTGAGCTATGACATCACAGCACTCTACTGAGGGCAGCAAAGTGAGACTCTGTCAAAAGAAAGAAAGAGGGGAAGGGAGGAAGGGAGGGAGGGATGGGGGAGGGAGGAAGAAAGGAAATAAATGAATATAACTTATTGTAAAATAAAAAATTATAAAAAGGCAAGAATCATACAAAAGGAAGATAATGGAGCATGCAGTAGAAAAGCCCTCAGGGAGCTGCCACGGTTATGACTGTTTAGGACTATGAGCCACGTGTTGGTAGGAAAAGTTTCTTACAGTTTTGCTTTGCAAATCTTTACTTCTTTTTTTTTTTTTTGAGACGGAGCCTCAAGCTATCCCCCTGGGTAGAGTGCCATGGCATTACAGCTCATAGCAACCTCCAACTCCTAGGCTCAAGCGAGTCTCCTGCCTCCGCCTCCCAAGTAGCTGGGACCACAGGCGCCCGCCACAGCGCCCGGCCGTTTTTTGGTTGCAGCCATCATTGCTGTTTGGCGGGCCCGGGCTGGAGATTCGAACCCGCCACCTTAGGTGTACGTGGCTGGTGTCTTAGCCGATTGAGCCACAGGCGCCGAGCCAAATATTTACTTCTTGATTGAACCTATCACCACTGAGTACTATAGCTCTCTGATTTACCAAAAATTAAGTAAATGATGTTTTTTAATGCAGTATTTTCATCACTTATTTTTACTGATCTTTCTCAATCATACAAATAGCTCACATACATTTCAGTGTTTCCTATTAGACGTGTTCTAGGTCTGTATTTAGTAGTTTGGTGATGTTTTTAATGACCAGAAATATGCCATAGGAACTTTACTCTTGTTCCTAACAACTAAGCTGGGTAAAGTTGGTTTTGTTAATATATTATTTTGCTTAAAATAGCAAGCAACCGTGGGTGTAATACATCCATACGTGTATTTATGTATGAATCATATGTATGCCTATATGTCAGGGTGTGTGTATACTTCCCATGAGCCTATTGATGTCATTACACTGAAGAAGCTATGTAATAGAATAAAATGGCAATTTGTGCAGCTCTGTGGGGTTGTTCTAAGAAAGAAAAAAGAACAAAAGAGAAAAGCTATGGAAAGGTTGAAGTGTAAGGAATTGGGCACAAGGTTTTACATGTCACTTACACAGAAACACTGAGCCAGACAGACAGATGGAAAAGGCACATCTGAGAGATGTATCTGTGGGACAAAAGGTACTAAAAATAAAGGCTGACACAGATGTCTCTGAGTCCTTTAAAGCTAAACTGCACAAGGCACTGGGACAGTATCAGCTAACAGGACAACAGCTATCCAACACCAATCTAAGTGGCCTGCACAAGAAGGAGCTTCCCTCAGGAGACCTTATAAAGAAAAGAGAAAAACAAAACAAAGCCCTCGCCCAAGGTCCTGAAAAGAAGGACTACATAGTTGGGCGTGGCAGCCCACACTGTAGTTTCAGATGTCAGAGGCTGAGGTGGGAGGATCACTGGAGGCTGAGATTCGAGGCTGCAGTGCACTATGGTCACGTCTGTGAATAGACACTGCACTCAGACCCCATCTATTAAAAGAAAAAAAAAAGGGCTATGAGTCTCATACGGACACATGCAGAACCAACAGGTGGTGGTTCACTTTCATAGTAGAAGACAAACATCTAGAACTATTCAGAGATACGGCTATAAAATAGCTCACGTCCACCATGAAGGAGTGAGAGCTAGCAGCGTACTCTTCAAACTTCTTCCGATCTATCGGCTTAGAGTCTTGACTGAAGAAATCTAATAGGAAAAATTGGAGGCTCCACTGAAAGTATTTTCTGTGTCTCGGTGCCTGTGGCTCAATCGGCTAAGGCGCCAGCCATGTACACCTAAGGTGGTGAGTTCGAATCCCCAGCCCGGGCCCGCCAAACAACAATGATGGCTGCAACCAAAAAATGGCCAGGCGTTGTGGTGGGTGCCTGTGGTCCCAGCTACTTGGGAGACGGAGGCAGGAGACTCGCTTGAGCCCAGGAGTTGAAGGTTGCTATGAGCTGTGATGCCACTGCACTCTACCCAGGGGGATAGCTTGAGGCTTCCTCTCAAAAAAAAAAACAAAGTATTTCCTGTGAATGTAGCAGCTTGCCATCCTGCATGGGGTAACTGACCTGTGGAAGGTTACGTTGTTAATTAAGTGCAGCATTTGGAAGCAGAAGCAGGTTCATCTTTCTCTAGAGTCCTGGCCCACAAAAGCTGAACTGTGCTATCTCATCCAACAAGTCCACATACCAGGCCGTGGATGAAGATGTCAGCATCACCTGGAAGGGGCTGGGATGCAAAAGCCACAGCAATATCCTAGCCCCATAAACAACTTGGCTGTGTATGAACTCACAGTGGAATGACCTTCCCTTAATTCCAATTTGAGGATATGTTACCTGGCATTTAAGAGATGCTCATTATAAATGCTAATAATATTTATGTCCCAAACCCTGAGGCGCAGCTGACCCCAGGCTCAGTCATTAGTGCTGATTTCCCTGCCTATAGGTGGAAGTACCGTGTCTTCCCAGAGTGATTTCCAGGACGAGAAGCTTTCGTTTCTAAGTTCATGCTAATTCACTCATTTCACCTTCATAGCAACACTGTGACATAGGAAGAACAGTTACATTAATTCCCCTGTAAAGATCAGGTGTAATTCACCAAAACCACAACGCTGGTACCAAACAGACGCGAGGTAGAAGCCCAGGACGGTATTTCTCTGTCTGTGCTGCACCTCAAGTTGGCTCACATCATCCTTCCCACTGGGAAACAGAAAAATGACACTCAAGTTTTCTTCAGTTTGTAAGAAGAAGCTTTAACATTATCTGGGAGTTCATGCTGATCGTGCCGCGCCCTTGATTCATTAGATCAGCCAACATTTGCATCTGTTCTTTGTTTACTGATTGCTACTGAATATGTTTGTGATCATCTGTGTGTTATTTCTTTGTTTCTGGTCCTATGCATAATTTCAGACACAAAGCTTTATCTTAATGATACCAGGGGGGCAGAGATTCATTTTCCTCTTCTTTTACTATAACATATGAGCTATCGAAACATTACTAAGCTTCTGTTAGAGGAGGCACAAAAATAAAATAAATATGAATCTTGTCCTCAAAGAGCTTCGAACAGTGGAAATTTGTCTGATTCTTAATCCACTCATGACTGATCTTGCTAAGGCCTTTAAACTACAGTTAACCCACCTCGCATTATGAATCTTGACACATAAGGAAAGTTCTAGAGTGAGGCAGCCACTGGGGATCTTCCTACACTCTCCCCCTCTTTTCAGTCCTGATTTACTCTCAGTGGGTATTCTAAGCCAGGCCTCCTGAGGCTACTATATCTGATACAAAGCTGATGTCTCCTTCTGGACTTGGCCCCCTTCCCGATGTTCATCTCAGCAATGTGGCATCTTCTACATCCACACATTTTCTGATTCAAAGTAGCATTTCCCATTATTTCCTTTAAAGACTCCTTGCCTGGGTATCTGTTCTCAAGGAAACTAAGCCCTCTGCCAACAAGAAGAGCTAGAGTTTCAGAGTACTGCCTTATTTCCATATAAAAGGTCTTCTTGCCAGAACTTAGGGCAAGAGACACTATATACTCATGGGTGTTTGTTGAATGAATAAGTGACTGTAATTCCAGATATGTTGCAACACAAACCTCTTGGAACAGAAAAAGCTAATCTTTACCCTCAGTCTCTCCATGAAATGAAACTATGAGCTATTTGCAGATGAATGTGTAGTATTCAAACATCAGTTCCTTTTATCTGAAAAATCATATAATATGCCAACATTTTACCAACTTAACTATATTAACCAGGGTTGCTATTCTGTGTATGTTCCTCCTTTCCAAAACAGACATGCCTTTGCTAAACTCTTACCCAGAGAAGTTGTATTTTAAGCACATGATAAGGCATGATAATAAACCTGTTTGTGTTTTCCCAGCACTAGCCTAGTTGATAAGTGGGGGATACAATGAAAATAAACAAAGTGAGGTCTCATCTTCATGTACCTATACATTTGGAAACAACAGACTGGCACTTGAGAAATAATCAGAGAAGATATTAACGGTGAGGAGTAAGCTGAATTCAGAAAAGTCATCAGTGAAGCTTTAAAGGAGTCGAGCAGAGTGTGGGATTGATCTCAGTGCCGTGCCCTGCAGACCAGTCCCCATACTGGGGGGTTCTTGGTTTACATTCTCATTTCTGTTTATCCTCTCCTTCTCTTTCCCTTGGCTACCATCTCAGTTCATGGATTTGAGACCCCAGTAGAACAGTTGGGACTGTAGCGAGTTGGGACCATTCCAGAGCCGGATTGGAGCCTCAAAGGCTGTATTTTGAGTTCTGGATTCACTGAGGGGGCAGTGAGATTCTCAGAGACCCAGTTTCCTCTGCTTGCTGTGTTCGATGAGATAAATGTGAAAGTGCTGCATGAAAAGGAAAGTTCTATGGAAAGGTGTGAGATTATCAGCCTCCTCTCCCCAAAACTGCACTGTGTACCCCATCTTCTCCTGTCTCCAAACAATACGGCACAGCAACCCTGCAATTATTTTCCTGAAACATGCCCTCGACGGTGTGCCTCTTGGTGACTACACACGTCAGGCCCCAAGCTCCCGTGGAGCTTCAGGAAGGAACTTCCTTTATTTCTTCCTGTGCTTTGCAATCATTACCTCTTTTCCCCACCTGGTTGTGCCTTGGGTGATCAGGAATCTGTCTGTCCTTCAAGAATAGCCTGCTTAAATAAAAGACTATTTCCCTAATTTCCAAAGTCAGTGGTGATCTCATCCTACTCTTAATATTCATAACCTTATCTTCTGAATCATTTTTTGTCACACATAATAGACTGCTCTACCTTCCCTGGGAAATTAGAACCCCCGTTGGTCACGAAACAGTTCTTAAACTTGGAATTCTCTGCTGTCTGTATAAAGTGCTTTGCATGTGAGAGGTTCATTCCGCTGGTATTGAGAGAACGAGTGCCTCTAAGACGTAGAAAGATGAGAGAGAAAGGAAAAAAAAATCCATCGTTTTCAAGAGATACTTTGAACTGGGTCTTTGTGTGGTTTTCTGAGTTACAGGGAACTAGTGCACGAAGGGTTAAGATAAATTTTACCGACAACTGCAGCTGTTTGTGGAGGAGCTCAAGGACATTATGAGATTAGCAGGAATAGGACTTTGAAGTCTATGCTAGTCTCTGGAATTCCCCAGTCCCCTCCTCACCGGTCCCACCCCACCCCTTCTCCAAAACCCCCACCCTTCTCCGATTTCCAGAGAGTGTTAAACTGTAACTGCAGACTTACATAGCTAGATAATGCTGAGTGCTTTCGAATCATCTATCCACACAAATCCTTGCTGGGCAGTCTTTGGTCCACCTCATACCAGGCGGCATTACCCATTAAGATGTAAAGACTTGGCGTGTTGCTTGTGTCCAGCATGTCTCAAAGGACAGCAAGGTCCAAAGGAAGATTGGAGGACTGGCCTGGTGCTGTAATTGTCTCATTGGTGTATCACTTATCTAAGGACAGATCTGTTCTGTCACTGCTTTCCCTCAGAGTTAAATGTACCCTCCTAAAGCTGTTCCCCTTCAGTGAGTCAAAGTATTTTTGAGGGGCTCTCAGTCCAGCTGCAGTAAAGCTCAGGTTAAATCAAATCATTGTTCAGTGACAGCAACCAAGATGATTTAAATACTGAAACCTACAGGAGCCCCAGAACTCCTTGCCCATGAAGTGTGCGGTAGCAAGGACTTACGAATGCTGATAGGCTTACTCTCCAAGAATACTTATTATTCCCAATTCTCCTTGGCCACGAGAGGATATGATAAAAATACTTCTGTCTTCTTAGCAGATAAACATGCCCATACACCTGGCAAGGTATAATTGAAGGAAGACGGGTGTACAAGGAAAATGCAAGATAATGAGAAATTTTCTTAAATCAAGGCTGAATCACTCTTTACATAGAAAAACTTCAAATAGAACTGTAACCTGAAGCTATTCGCATGTAAACGTGCTTAATGTGCGATGGAATCTGCACATAAAAGGAAACTTGACTCTGCAGGAAATAATAGAGACTCTTCAAATATACAATGAAAATAAAAAGTCACAAAAGCAGAGAAAATCCACGGCTGGTGCTCATTCCCTAGTACCCACACATTCTTCTCAGACTTGAAGAAAATGCCAGCTGCCTCATTCAGAGGCCTGTGGAGAGCAGAGCTGAGACTTCATCTGCTGGGTGTTCTTCTGACCCACTTGCTCCTTTCTGCCTGGACCCAGCCTAATGGGTCTCAGGGAGCCACTTAGAGGCCTTTGCAAAGCTTTGTTTGAGCAACTGCCAACAGCAATACTTATTAATTTTGTGATTCAGTGAGGTGCTCTAAGATAATTAGAGCATTATTTAATGTGGATTACTAATGTGTCATGTGCCTTGTCTATGCGACAAAATTTTATTTTTCTTGGTGGTAAAAACCCATGTCTTATATCTTTCTATGAGCTACACAATAAACACCCACTCGGAAGCATGTACATTGGAAGCCATGCTTGTCCTATTCATGAATAAGTGAAAGGAAAATTAATCAAGAATTAAAGGCTCTTGACGTTATCCATTCCAGAATCAGTGCCATACTTCATCAACAGGGTCAACACAAACTAAAAGAGACTTTCATTGTTCCTGGCACTGTGCTGGGTTCTGTAAGTTCAGTGCTGAGTAAAATAGGGATAATTCCTGTCCTTGGGGATTTATGGTGATACTGAATTATATCTTCCATTTGGATGTGATTGTAAATCTTTGACTAAGTTCCCACAAAATTAGTGTTGTCTTCACCTAGAATGAAGTTCTCTGTCTTCTAGTTTAATTCGAAAGTGCTGGATTACCATGTACCCCACTTTTTAGCCGGTTTCATAATTACAGCCAACCTTTGAGCAACTCATGGGCTAGGGGCAACAATGCACTATGTAATCCCATATCCACACACAACCTTCAAGTCTCCCAAAACTTACCTACGATTAGCCTACTGCTGACCAGATATCTTAAATAGTTGATTGATACATATTTTGTATAGAATATATATAACACAGTCAGTTAATACATAGTTTGTATGTTATGTGTATTACATACTTTATCCTTATAATAAAGTTAGCTGGAGAAAAGAAAATGTTATTGAAAAATCACATGGAAGAGAAAATATGTTTACTATTCATTACATGGAAGTGGAGCATTATGAAAATTTTCATCTGGCCAGATGTGATGGCTCATGCCTATAATCCTAGCGCTCTAGGAGGCGCTTGAGGCCAGGAGTTCAAGACCAACCTCAGCAACCCTGTCTCCACTAAAAATAGACTACCTTCCTGTAGTCCCAGCTACCCAGGAAGCTGGGGCAGGAGGATCACTTGAGTCCAGAGGATCGTTTGAGCCCAGGAGTTTGAGGTTACAGTGAGTTATGATGATGCCATTGTACTCTAGCTAGGGACAACAAATTCTGTCTCAAAAAATAACAAAAATAAAAAGTCTTCATCCTCATCATCTTCATATTGAGTAGGCTGAGAGTTAGTCTTGCTGTTTCAAGAGTGGCCAAAGCAGACAGCTGGAGGAGGTGGAAGGGGAGGCATGAGGGGAAGAAAAGTCTCTGCATAAGTGGGCCAGTGCAGTTCAAACCCGTGTTGTCCAAGGTCAGCTACATAGGACAGATCTTAACCCTTCTCTCCACACCTTTCATGATCCCTTGCTGAAGAAGATGGAATGAATTATTCTGGGTGATTTCTATATATAGCAATTCAGTGGCCCTCCACTGAACTGCAGATTCAGATGAACTGGGATGATTTTAAATACACTACAGATGCTTAGGCCTTGCCCACAGAGCTTCTAATTAATGAGCCTGTGTCAGCTTTGGGGACACATAGTTTCCTTTTTAACTTCTCAGGTGATTCTGATGAGAAGTCAGGACTGAGAACGATCGCCATTATGCCTATCTTTCCATGATTATATTCCTACGTCTTGCTAAATAGGAAGTCCGTAAGCTGAGATGGAGTGACATGTGCATGTATGTTGTTGCTATCAACACTCAGAGATTGCAGGAAGCCCAAGAAAATCGATATCTCATTATTAGTGAGCGTGCATCCTATTTTAAATATTGTAAGTATATTTAATTCCTTGAAAGGAGATGAACAATAACTTCATTGGTCATACTTAGAAAATTTGAGGGATGATCCAAGGTCTTACAATTAAACAAAGCTCTGCAAATTATTAACGTGTCCTTGAAGTTCTCTATGAAACAGCTTCTCTACACCTTAGAATTTTTACCTGTAAACTGGAGATACTAAAATGAAAACTCAAATACATTTGGCCTTCGTTATTCATGGATCCAGTAATTGTGAAGTTGCCTACTTGCCAGAGTCTGTTTGTGACTCTCAGTCAACACTTGAAGCACTTTTGCAGTCACTGGTAGAAATGCACCAAGTGGTGAAAAATTTGAGCTGCCTCATTTGCACGTTTTCGGCTGAGGTGGGACAAGGAGATGCTCTTCCTTCTTGTTTTCGCCCTCCTCTTGTAAACAAGAGTCCTTTTCATGGTCTGTGCGAGTGCCACTTTTTCACATGGGGTGTTTATTGGTGATTTATTGTTTTAAACAGCCCCTAAGCATAGTGCTGACATGCTGTCTAACACTCCTAAGAATGAGAAGGCTGGGGTGTGCGTTATGGAAAAAATACAAGTGTTAGATAAATTTTATGCAGTCGTGAGTTAGAGTGCTGTTGGTTATGAGTTTAATGCTAATGATTCAACTATATATATATATTAAATAAGGTGCTTTTAAACAGAAACACACATAAAACAAGGTTCTGTATTGATCTGTTGACAAAAATGTGAGCAGAGGCTCGTAGGAATCTAACCCTATATTTCCCCTAGGAGCAGTGGTTTAGGATTTGCTAATTCAGGGTTTGCATTGGCCTTATAAAACATAGCTACCCTGAATAATGGAAATTGACTGTATAAAGTGTCCAAATATAATTCATGCTAGAAAATTTTGGTTTCTGTGCCCTTCTCAGGCAATATTAAGATTTTCACTTTAAAATTATTTTCAAAGTAAATCCAGCTATCAGTGGAAACCTTTGTTCTACTTGTATTAAAAATCACATTATTTCCTCATATGTAAGGATAATTCCATGTTTGAACCTCTGCTGTCTAGAATTGAGCCTTCAGGAAGGGCTAGGCTTCTAGAAACATTTAAACTCGTAAAGATTTGGGGAAATGTCTAGAAACTCTCTAGCAGCAAAGCAGCAGCCTAGCAGCAAATGCAGCTGGTACGAGCTTCATGCTCCATGAGGCCTCTTTGCTCTAGAGATGGGAAGAGCTCCTTGATGAGAAATGCTAAGCCTGCCTTTTGTGATCAGCTACAATACCTGCAAAGAGAGTAGAAACCAGCACACACAGAGAGATGGTAGAAAATAACGAGCAACAAAAGAGGGAAAAAGGATAACTACCACACACTACCAGGGGGCAGAGGATTCCTTGTGTGATGCCTGCAACCCTCGAAGGCTTCAGGCCGCCATGCTGAAACTGTATCAAATGCCCTGAAATATGCCACTCTGTACAATGGGATGTGTGCAGTCTGCCGCGGATCAGAGCACTAGAAAAATTGTATCATTTGATATGTCTTCCTCTAGTACAAGATAAAAGGCAGAACCAAAAATATCACGTGAACATTTACAGAAAAATATGGGTGAGCACAAACGAATGATAATGAGCCAACTGAGTAGTCAGTGCTTAAGCCCTGCTGTCAAAATTAAGAAAGGAAAGCCATTGGGTATTTGCAGCGTCCGAGTGCCTTCACACGCAGGCTTTCTGCATGGAGAAGCCCTATGATTCCCCAGGTGGTCGCGCTTGTATACGTTAGCAGACTTTGAGCAGTCCACTCATTCTTACCTGCTTCACTTTTTCCTAGCTTTATAACATTAGTGTTGTCATGAGTAGAATCTTTCCCACTATAATTTTTAACGAGGGATTACAAGCATATAAGAAAGTTTCTGAGTTTTCTATTTCCTGATTTTCTGACTAATTTTATTTTTAAATTTAATTCAGGAAGGCAGACTAGATCTAAAATCAACAATGCATATTTTCTGCCTTCTCAACCTTTTTTAATGTAGGATTGAAATTTTTGGATCTAGACTTAGGCTAGAATTCATAGAAAACTTTAATTCATGCAGTGACAGCGGGACTTCATTTGAATAAGTAGTGACTTTAATGTCGTATCTGTAGTGTCCTTTGATGAGAATGACAGTGGTGGTTGGTTTGAGATAGACATTTTATGATGCAAATGAAATGTTCTTTACATAATATGTTAATTAACTTTTTGACAACTTACTAAGGTGTTAAATTTTACTCATATTTTTCAATATTTCTGAGTAACTTTATACATTTTTATCCTTTGAGAAACGGATGAAACTAATCATATTAATTAAATACACTGAACTATCCTTGCTTTCCTGGGATGGGAGGTGAGAACCTACCTGATTATAAGGTAGTACAGTATTTCTCAATTCTCAGATGTTATTAAACATTATGATAAAGAACTTGTCAATAAGAAAAAGAAGTATGAGGGCTATCCAGAAAGTATGCAGCCAGGCATGTGTCAATGTCATATGAATTTTTCATATTATGTGACTGGATACGTTCCAGATAGTCCTCCTATAGTATACATAAGAGCAATATATAGATTATAAGATGTTTCTTAATTTCAAAAACATTAAAATGTGGGAAAATGTATGGCTTAAAATTAAAGAAATAAGATAGAACTCCTGAATTTGTTTTGAGGATTTTTTATATTAATTTTAATTTTAGCAGAAGTCTTCATAAACGACTAAACAAAGCTATTCTGTTGCAAATCCAATTTTGGTATTAGATTATGCAGTCTTAACCCCCCCCCATACACTTCTAAAGATTTTGCCAATCATCTTCTAGCACTATGACATTTTACCTACTTATAGTTTATCATATTAGTTAGTCGCAATAGTCTACATAATTGAAACAATTTGTATTTTTTAAAAGGTTGAGTTATAATTAAGCAAATTCTATCTAAGAAGGCATAAGAGGCCATCATTCATCTTCCCTAGATTCAGAAACACACACACACCCAATAGTTCAGAAAATGTAATGAAAACAAAAAATAGGAATAAACGTAACAAGAAATCACCATGATTTTTATGTAGGAAACTTTACAGCTTAATTGAAGAACAAAAAAGTACTTTATCCTTAAACAGAGAGATCAGTATTGTAAAGAGGTCAGTTTAAAAATGAATGAATTTGGTGTAATCTAAATTAAAATACCAATGGAATATTTAAAATTAGAAACAAATTTTAAAGTGGTCATGGAAAAATTAAACACAGAAGTAGTCAGAAAATTTCAGAGAAATAGAAATCATAAGTGACATGTGACTCAATTACTATAAAAATGTGTTTCTACATTAAACAATTTGATATTAGTACATTATAGAAAATGTAGGCCAATAGAATATGGGAGAGAGTCTAGTGATAGGTCCAAGTCTATTTAGAACGTTTCATGTATGATGAAAGTAATGTCAAAATCAATGGGAAAAGAGGAATTGATCAATAAAGTTATATTAGGAAAACTGGCCGGCCATCTGCCAAAAAGATAAAGTGATAGTTGTTATTAAATACAGATATAGCTATGAACCAAATGTTAAAAAAGAAAGTACCAAAACATATGGGATTATAATACTTATGTTGTTTACAAATTTGAAGTGGAAAAGGTCTTTGTAAACAATAAAACAATAATGAATAAATTTAACCACAAAAATTAAATATTTGTACATGACACAAGTATTTACCAAAAAATAAATGACATATTTATATTTGCAGCCTATTACAAAGGGCTGATTTCCTTTACATATGCAATGTATTAGAATTCGGTAAGAGAAAGGGCAAAGATAATAAATACACAGATCAGAGAAAAAGATATATGAATGGCTGATAAATACATGAAAGGTGTTTAACCTCACAATTAAAAAAATATAAATGAAAATAACAAAATTTTTAGGCAAAAATTAGAAAGTTTGATTACATATCTTGGTAAGGATATTTGGAAACAGATACTGTCATTTTAACTTGCTATATATACCTTCTTTGAAGGATGGCTTGGTGATACATATTAAAATATGAAGTACGTACCCTGGTACAGTAGGGTTTTTTTTTTTTTAGGAATTTATATAAAATAAGCAATCACACAGATACTATAATCACAGTAACAATGAGAACTGTAACTGAGCATTCATTACACATCAAACATTACTCTAAATGCATCAGAAACAATATCAATTTATTTAATTCACACAAACCCTCTCCAAACTATGGATCAAATAGGAGTTGCACTCGCTACAACTAACTGAGTACCCACCAAAACTCTGGTTGAACAATTCAATTCGTAAATCTGTTATCTTACAGGCACAGATCGGTGGTGTGGCAGTTCAGTAAAGTCTGAGTTGTAGTTGATGCCTCTATAGTTCCCTTGACCTTCTCCGCAATGGCAAGACGGCTGCAGCAGCTCAAACTATCACAGTCTCACACAATGTCACATTAGCGCGAGAAACGTCAGAAGCAAGAAAACAACCGATGCCTCCTTAGTCCAGCTGTTTTGTTCAGAAGTAAAATTTTCTAGACACCTCCACCAGGCTTCCTGTTATGTTTCAGAGGATAGATACTATTAATATCAACATTTACTGAGCACTTACTAAGCTCTAGGCACTACTTTACAGTTTTTTATATCCATCCGTTCACCCATATAATCCTCGCAATATCCTTTATGCGTAGGTACTATTAGCATCTCTGGAGCACAGAGAGTTTAAGTGACCTCAAGGTTACACCATTAGTAAACGCTGGGCTCTGGGGTCAAATTCTGAAACAACCTTCTTGCCAGTTCTGTGCCTAGGCTTAAACTGATCACTAACAAAGAGGGAAGTGATTGTCAATCTTGCTAAAACCAATCATTTTTTATCTTACAGTACTGAGGTGGGAGGGGATTCAATTTACCTAAGTATGTTGTGTGGTCACCAAGACAAAGCAAGGATTCTAGAACTTAAAGAGAAGGCTATATATAGTTCCTGCTCAGGCAATCAGAAGTGTCTGCAATAAGTAAGTACCATTGTTATCCCCAGGTAACAAATAAGGACACAGAGAAATAGATTAAGTAACTTGCCTACGGTCATACTTTTTCGAAAGGGACGTAATATATTTCTTGAAATGTCATAGTAGATGCCTGGAATAATCTAAGTGTTTATGAACAGAAGAGGTTCAATTAAATAAATTATGGACATGAACACAGTGTGATAAAATATAATTAATTTTAATGGGGCGTGTCTATCTATATGTCACTATATATAAAGGCCTAGAGTAGGTATCTCAGAGAAAAGGGCATGAGGGATGTGGGCAAGCCTGCAGACACAGGCAGGCTCACACGCTCACCTAGGATCTATTTGCCTGTGTCTGGATGGATTAATGAGTTGCTAATAAAAGGATTTTCTCTGAGGAAGTGGACCTTGTGACTAGGGTCTCAGGAAAAACTACCTTTTGATGGACAATCTCTGGGCTCCCCCCCCTTGCATGTATTACTTTATCAATTAAAACATTTTCTTCCTCTAAAAACCAGTCTTGACATCATCAGTGATTCTTTTCCGTATCCAGAGTGATTCATACACTTCCTAAAGATCTTGAAGAGTTGATTTTTCACTCTCTTTCTTTACACTTGTTTGGACAGGGGAAGGGAACTCGTGTTTTCAAATGCAAATTTAAATAATTTGAAAAGCAGTCAAAGCCAGCTGCTTTGATTTCTTAATAAAGTTAGGTTTGGGATAAAGGAACACAACACGTTAACATTTGCCAAATCTCTTCTCTGAGCAAAAGAGAGCCGGCGAGTCGGTTTTGGGATCCAGTTACACATACCAGTTCTTTTCTCTGTTCACTTAGTTTTCTCAGGAAAAGTAGATCTTTATTCCTGATCAACTTTAGATATCAGTTTCATCCTCGCATATTTCTTTAAAGACTATCTACCTGGAAATTCTGTCCTTCTCACCCTCCTTAATATCTTCAAGTGTGCACTCCCCTAGGGAAATATTTCATAAGAAATGTGTACAAAGATTGAACTTGACACCGTTTGCTTTTGAGATAGCCTGTCGGAAACACCTTCTTCTTACATACTTTTAGGCCTTTCTATTTTTCTATTCGAACAACACGAAATAAAAAATGATGATGATGAAAATGCTGATGACATAATCTCTGCCTACCAGGCTGAATTAAGATTTTTAAAATCCATTTTGGAGTTGACACCCTGGCACTGCCATGCTCAATCTATAATCCTTAAGATTTTCTGGGTGAGGGGTGAAGCTATGGAAACTGGCTTCTCACATTCTCTCCTGAAGGGAGGAACTCAGAGAGCAAAACAGAATTCGTGAAAAGCTCATTGCAGGAAGTGAACAGAGGGGCTGAAGCTTTGGCTCTGTGGGAAAACGGAGACTTCGGAGGAAATAATGTTTGTGCATCCAAGAAGAAGAATGACCAGTTTGTGTCCTGGGAAGGTGATGCTGGAGTTCTTTTATTCACAGTGAAACCACATTGCCTAGTTAAAGAGCTATTTTGCTCTACATGTCAACCATGCAAACAGGAGTAGAATTAGAACTCATGTTCCTAAAACATAGCAGACGGTTGAAAAAAAAAATGCTAACACAGAACTTTGTGTTACTCACTCTTCATGTCCCAGTTGGAGTATCAGCCCAGACATCTTGCACAAATCACAGTTGAAACTGCCAGCTGCTGCTTTGTTTCATTTCTGGTATTCCTGACAGCAGGAATGAATGGAGGCACCCTTCCCAGCCAGTCATGGCAAACTTCGAATGTGGTGTGCACATCTCAGCTAGGCATCTGAGTTGCCTCACTGGAAGGAGAAATACAGCGAGTAGGGCTGTATGTTAGGGGGTAGCAGAAATATAGGGAGTAGGGCTGTATGTTAGAGGGTAGCAGTGTGCACCTGTGGTGTCTGGGAAGTCAGGCACGGATATTTCCTACAGACTCTGCCTACAGAAAAGAGGCAACATTGGAGCAGAGCTATTGCCACCACCACTGCCCACGCCCACACACATACATGCGCACACACACACTGGCAGCAGAGTAATGTGCACGTGACTCTGTGGTTCCCTTATAATCTTTGAGTGACGTCTCCAAGAGCAGAATAAGGAGCAGCAGAATGACAGCGGCAAATCCATTTCTGGATGCCAAGATTTTGCCATCTTCTTGGATTGCACGAGTGAAACCTAAAATTAGCCAAGTCTTTATGGAATAGCATTCGTCTCAGTTGTATCTGTTAATGACAGTGTTGTGAAACCAGAAAGGGCAGGAGATTCTGTCCTTTGTTCACCAGCGTTTGTGCATCTTTCTTAGAAGCTGTCTTCCTCTCTCTCCACAGTGAGTCCTGACGCGTCCAAACACATTTCAGCCATTGCCTGCCCCCCACCCCAACCCCGGGCATTCTCTATGCAGACACATTTACATCCTGTCTAAGGAGTTAATTTCTTTTAAACCTAGACTTTAAAAGAAGCATCCACACGTTCAATTCAATTCAATATGTAGATTCTGAATACCACTCTGTGCCAACTTTGAGTTAGTAGTGCCCAGGAGTCTTTTTTTAAGCAAATGGCATTTTACCTAGATGGAGGGGGTAGGTTGGGAGAGAGAAGGAGGTAAAAGTGAGCAGTCATTGTTCGAATGTTCACACACACACACAGTCAATCATATGGAATGGTAAAGCTTATAGAAATGGCAAATCAAGGATGCATATTTTGGGCATGGAAAATAATTGAGCTGAAAGAAGCATCCCTGTGTTATATGTTGGTGGGAAGTAGGCCCCAAAGGTAGTTGAAACTAGACTTCAAAAGGCACTCCGAAGATAGAGTAAGCGACTCATAATTTATTTTAAAGCAATTTCAGTGATCAACATGAGATAACATATATAAGGCATTTACCAGTGTTTGCTACAGCTCAGATGCCCAATAAACATCAACTCCTTAATTCAGTGGGCACTGGGAGCCCTTCAAGATTATACAGACACTAACAATTCCCAGGAGGAATGTTCCAGGAACATTGCTCACTGTGAAAAAGGCTAACCGTGTTCAGTAATGGAAAATTACTTTGTTCTAGCTAGTAAGATTCTTGAAATCTGTAATTCCTTTTGGCCAGTAAACTGTCTATTCTGACTCAATTCAGTGTCACCAGAACCAAATTACCTTATTTCCTGACCCCGAATTAATCTTGGATTGATCTCTGTCTCTGAGGTAACAGATTCAGGATTTCGTTTTGTTTTGTTTCTGCAGTAGTAATAGGGTTGGGAGCAGCTAGGAACGGAGACAAGACATTTATTTGCAAACTCATGCTAGACCTCATCGTGCCTAGAAATAAAAACATGTGAAACTTCAGCATCCTAGAATGTTGGAACCGGAAGGGGGCACAGGGAATACAGTGATCATAATTCTGCACCAAAATTCTAGAAACGAAGCCCTCAGAAGACCTCAGCTCTTCCTTGAGTTCAAGGCAATCTGTGAAAGTAATTTGAAAGCTGAACTGCTGGAATTTTCAAGATATTCCAGGGGTTTAAATTGGAGAAAAGGAAAATGTTGGAAAATACCACTCTCCTTCAGAAAATCCAGGCCCATGGATGTCGTAATTAAAGGCTTCTAACGCAAGGCTCTTATTTGAAGGCTCAGACACACAGCCCTGGAAATATGAAGTGTCTGCCCATGGATACTCAGAGTGTCAGGAGCACTAGTAACACCAGAGCCTGAGTCTTTTGACTTTTGGGCTTCTTCTTATTTTATTATGTCTGAGCTCTTCACCTTGACTAAGTAGGTGTTTTTCTTATGAATACAAAATCCAGAAATCAGTGTTAGGACGAATCTGAAGGTAAATGACATTGGCTATATTAATAGGCCTTCAAAACAAAACAATGTCACCCCGTGGTACTATGTCAACTAAAGATATTGCTTATTTATTTACAGTTATTTCCACTCAGATAACATACATACATTTATATACACACATATACATATAAAAGGGTGCCACTTGTTTTACAATCTCTACTGTGCCTACCTTACACTTTACAAATACAGGCACAAGGATCCCTCACTTACCTGATAACTGAGCTCTGTTTGTAGAATATTTAGTGAGTTCCTACTACATGTGCCAGGAAGCCCTGTAGGTAGGGATGATTCCATTAAAGAACTCTCCCTAACTTAAAAAGACAGTAACATAATTAGTTAGACTTGAACCATTTCTCCTGCATCATAGCTATACATTATTCAGCAACCAGAAGCATAAAGATGTACCTACAGCACCTGTCACAGAATTAGTAATCCCTCCTCGTCAGGGTCTGACCTGGGTGGACCATGGAGCTTCCCGCGAAGGCGCGTTGACAGCAGGAAGGAGACTGTTCCCGGGTCCTACTTTCTACCTCCTCTTCCTTAGTACCAGTGTGCACGGCCCCTGCTAGTCTGTGGCGATTAGCCGCTTTTTAGACTCAGAAGTGTTCACAAAGTTTTCTGGCTTTCTTTTTGCAGTTGTTCACAGTTCATCTTTAGTTTTGACTTCCACCAATCAACTCTGTATGCTGTTCACGTCTTCGCATTAATGGGACAGATCGATGCAAATGCTGGATAGCTTTAATGAATAGCCTCAGCCATCATGGCTGCTACAAAGCCCCTACTGTGACTCCCGCAGAACTGGATTCACCTGCCAAACTTTAATGGGGGTTTGGGGCGTGGGTAACAAATCCAAGGCTGAGTGCCACCCAGAAGATCTTCTCTTGTCACTTCTTAGGAAGCCCTTCATGCTTCCTAATTTGTCATCTGTCATATACACCTATAGCCATAGCATGAACTGGTGGATTTGGTGGGGGTTCCCATTTTACTTTTTAATTTAGGTCATGATAGGAATGATTCTGGCCTGGTGTTTTCAACCATTGACGAAAGAAAAAAGGAGGGTTAAATTCCTGATTTCAAAGGTTAAGTTCATGTCATCTACATTTCTCTTTCTTTCTTTCCTTTTTTATTTTAAAGAGACAACAGTCTCACTCTGTTGCCCAGGCTGGAGTACAGTGGTGCAATCATAGCTCGCAGCAGCCTTGGACTCCTGAGCCCATGCTGTTGTTCTGCCTCAGTGCCCCAAGTAGCGAGGGCTACAGGTGGGTACCACAACCACCATGCCTGGTTAGCTTTTTTTGTTTTTATTTTAAGAGAAAGGGCCTTACTCTGTTGCCTAGGCTGGCTTTGAACTCTTGATTTCAAGGAATCCTCCTGCCTTGACCTCCCAAAGTGCTGGGATTACAGGCATGAGCCACCACACCCCGCCAATCTCTTCTGCTTTTAAGTGTTTTAAACTATTGCTTTCCAACTTCCTTTCCACTCTTTTTGCCTTTTCTTCCCTTTCCAGTCTTTATTTGTGCTTTTGTCTTTTGTTTTTGGCATTTCTCTTCATCTTTCTCTCTCCTCTGTGATCTTCAGGAAGCTGGAACAGCAGAGAGTGAGCTCCCATTATGGAGAGGGCATAGGCAGGCTTGGACTGGGGAAAATACAGTCAGTCCCCTTTCAAGAAACTTTTACCCACAGTTATTAGCCTCAAAGAACTGGCCTGCATTAGATCTTTAAGAGCGGCGCCACTTTCCCAGATGAAGAAACAACTTAAGGGAGGCTAAGTTGGGCAACAACACAGCCAACGGTATCCAGAATAAACTCAAAGTTCCAGGTTTTCTCCTGGACCATGTGTCCCAATTCTTAGCATGCAAAGCATCAGTATACTAAAATTAGGTGTGTGCCAATAGTATATAGATGTTCCCAGTGGCATCGGAATGCAGAGTTCCAGAACATTTCTGGTGCAATTTTTAGCCAACAGTTAAGAGAAATGTTGGAGGATACCTTTTTCTGAATCTATAAAAAATTTTTGTCCACAAATTCATATTCAGATTTCCTGCTGCAACAGGGTTTGTGTCTTCACTGTGTGGAAAGATGCTGTGAGGGGACACAAGAAGGAAGACCATCGTCTTGCTTCAAAAAGGGGGGCCCGGACATGTCTCTATGGGTAATGACAAGGTTAATGGCCTAGGAAAACCCCAATTTTGCCCCTGTTGAGTAATTGTCCTAGGAATTATATTTAGTACTAGCCTGGCTGTGGGCAAAATTGTGACATTTACGGGATCATCTCATGCTTAGTCACCAACTCTTTTTTTTTTCTTTCTTTCTTTCTTTTTTTTTTTTTTTTCCACTTAGGAGGAGAATTGGGGAGGCTGTAACTAAGATAATGCTTTCAAACTAGGCAAGTCTAATTGGTGTGATGGCATCTTTTTGAAACCAGAGCTGTGGAGGGGGAGTAAGACAGGCAGTGACCACTGGTATGCAGAGTACAGTGGTGAATTTTCTCTGTTCTTACAGAATTCTTTATCTAAGAGTTGTCAGAATACCACTACACTGTTCTTCCTAGAACTCACTTACGAGAATTCCCTGCTTCTTTCGCTCTCCCTCCTTATTTTTTTATACCTAGGGCTTATATGTTCATCCCGTAAACAGCAAATGAAGCTTCTCAAAAGGAATGCATTTTAAGTGGTTTCTAAATTGTCATCATCGCTGTGGCCCTGATAGATCTTATGTAGCCCTAAATAAGCCCTCAGGTAGGGAGTCCAACTACCCAGAGGTTACCATGGTGGGAGAGAGCCCACACCACATGGGGAAGGTACCTGTAGGCCATCCAATCAACACTCCTGACCAAGCTCAGACTTGCAGCCATCCCAGGCCAGCTGTCCCACATGCAATTCAAGAAGGCTTCCCAAGATTCTGGCACTCAGCCATCTGATCATCTTTCACATCTTTCCAACTGAAGCCCCAGAAATTATGGTGCATGACCATGTCACCCTTGCTATGACCTTGTCCTCATTCCTGAACTCCAGAATTCTTAAGCAGAATAAAACAGTTATTTTACGCCACTAAATTTTGGGGAAGTTTCTTGAAAAACAAGAAGAACTGGGACAATCACTATCACCATCAAGTTTTGATTATTTGAAACACTTAAATAATTGTGCAGAACACTAAGGATATTTTAAAACACCGCTCAAGCAGAAGGTCCTCTAGTTTCAGGTAGAGCTGTAAGTGTGCTCGGGCAGGTCAGGCGTCAGTATTCCTAGATTCCTAGCGGGCCATACACAGAGGCCTCATCCTCCAGTGCTGTAATCTGCGTGGGCTGCTATACCAAAATACCATAAACTGGGTGGCTGGAGAACAACAGAAATTTATTTTCTCACCATTTGTTCCAGAGGCTGGGGAGCCCAGAACCAAGGTGCCAGAAGATGCTGTGTGGGGTGAGGAACCACTCCTCAGGCTCACAGATGGCTGTCTTCTCGCTGTGTCCTTACATGGTGGAAGGCTCAGGGAGCTCTCTTGGGGTCTCTTTTGTGAGGGCACTTGTCCCTTTTAATTTGGCTCTGCTCCCAAGAACTCATCACTTAGCAAAGGCCCCAGCTCCAAATATCATCCTCTTAAGAATTTCAGGTTTTGACACATGAATTGGGGGGTATATAAATATTCAATCTCTAGCACGTGGGGCCCTCCTGACAAAGGCCCAGCCAGCTCAATAAATGGTACCACTAAGAGAAGTTTCCAGGGTCTAGGAGCCACACCTGGGTAGGCTCCAAGGACAGGAGAATTTTTCCTTCTCTATTTATCCCAATAGGCATTTTCTCTGCGCCTATTATTATCTTAGAAAGTTTTAATTCTTTACTTAAGTTTTATGAAACAAGTATAATTAATTAAAATTTTCTTGGAAATTGTTTTGGAAAAATGAATGCCCTGGTGGTATAAGGTATTTCGGTATCTTCCAAATCCCTTAAAAGTCTCACTCACACTGACCTCCGCTGACTTCATTTCCCCTATCACGTACCTTGTGGCCTGAAATTAACTCTGTTAAAACAATAATCTAAAATAATTCACAGTATTAATGGCTTTCAAACAACTTGGGGCAGTCTGTTCTCACGTTATAAACAGCTAGCAGATATAACCCTGGAAAACATTAAGACTTAAAGAAAAAAACAAACAAGCTGAATTATTCTAGCCTGACCATGGCCAACTAATTTCCTCTTAGCTGTTTGTAATATATACACTATTGCGACATCTTAGGTATAAAGAGCTGGGCAATATATGGGCTCTATTCTGCTCCTAGCTGCTTACTCTGGTTTCATACATCTCAGAAATTACAAAATCAATGAGATAAATGCTACCCTGCCTTCCATCCCTCCCTCTCTGCACACTCCAAGAAACCAAAAGCATAGCTGAACCTACAGAGAGCGATGCTCTGAGGACTGGGTAGGAAGATGCCTTTCACGCTCTTGACATCGTATCTCCTTGGCTTATAGGATGGTCCTCTTCCCGCCCGGGGTTTCTCTGCTGCTTCAGTCTTATTGGTCCCCTTTCTTCCTCTTGCACCCAAGGGTCCAACCGTCCTGAACATGGGAACTTGCAGTTGTGACACAGACCATGTCTGGCCTCCAGGCTGTGGTCACTACTCCTGCCCGAGCACCCTTCCCATCTGCCAACCCTCCCTCCACTCTCAGCCCTTACCTAGTAGCAGGAGATAAAGGGAAATGCACTTCTTATATTGAGCTACCTCCTCTTGTTTCCCACCACTTTTTATTAAAAAAAAAAAAAATTGAAACTTACAGAAAAGTTGAAAAATACTACAACGAACACCTGTATCGATTGACCAATTTCTATTTTACTACATTTGATTTTATTTGCATCTATCTCTCTTTTTCTTTTTCCTCTGTGTCTTAGGTTTTTTGTTTGTTTTGAAACAGGGTCTTGCTCTGTCACCTCTGCCTTCCTCCTGCTTCAGCCTCCCTAGTTTCTAGGACTACAGATTTGCCCCACCATGCCCAGCTAACCTTTACATCTTTTGTTGAGAGACATGGTGTTCCCCTCAGGCTGGTCTTGAACTCCTAGCCCCAAGCAGTCTGCACAGCTTGATCTTACCAAGTTCTAGGATTACAGGCCTGGCCCCTCTGAATGTATCTCTTTTTCCTTTTCCTTTTGCTAGTGATTTGAAAGAAAGTTGGGCAGGCCCATTAGCCATTTCATCCCTGTTTAGGCAAGCAGCCCCTCAGAATAAGGCCATTTTTAACGTACCACCTTTTGAAGACTTCCTGGAACTTTCCCTGCACGTGAATTAAATATCTACATCTTCTTTTGAGCCTCCCTGGATACATGTCTCTCTCTCACACACACACACATCTTTATCTTAGCATCTGTAACCCTTACTTGAAAGGAGTGTTTATAAGTCTGTAACTTTGGAATCAGCTAGGAGCTTCTAAGGGCGGGGCTTCTACTATTTTTCTCCATAGTGTAAGTGCCGGCACAGGGCCTGGCAATATGGTCTGTGCTTAGCTGTTAGCCAGATAAACAAATGTCCGAATGAAAACAGTTCTCTCTTGGTTTCCCATCTCAGAACTCATAGCCCGGCATCCTTGTGGCGACCTGCTGTGCCCACCTGGGCCACTTATAGATTTCCTGTATCATCCATTGTCCACGGGTTGCTATTCCAGTCCCTTCCCACCGCTACCTCTTTACAGACATAGAAATTCCATGGTCACCGTTCTTCTCCTCCACACCTGTGTCTGTCCTTTCCTTCTCTGTGATTCCAGAAAGAAGCGTTCTTCTTCCTCTGCTGAGGGCATCACACTTACATCTAACTGTGTGTGATCACGTCCCACGTGAAGGGCAGCAGCCTGCCTCCACTGACCTGGACTTGAATCCTAAGCCTGTGACTCAGTAGCTGTTACCTGCCTGGCTTCTTGCAGAGGATAGAGATTGCATTGTTGCGGGAAACTGTAAGTTTCTGATAACTTTGTGAAGCAACTCCCAGCATAACAGTAGCCAGTTAGTTTACCTCAATCCCCTTCCTTGTTCAGTTCCCCGGAGTGCATCAAGTTCTTCCAGTCCCTCTGCACTGGGCATGCTGCTCTCTGCCCCTCACTCCTCCAGGTGGAGAAATCTTGTACATCCTTGAGACCTGGGTCAAATGGCACACTGGCTGGGAAGCACTCCCAGGCATCACTTCACCAGCTTGGCCATCTCCAAACAAAACAGAGCTAGTCAATTCTGTCTACCCTTTTGTACCTACCATTGAAAAATCTTCACAAGGTTGCACTGTGAACCCTGGTGAGGGTCTTCTGCACTCACTACACTCTGAGCGGCAGGGCACTCGTGGTGTGTGTGCTAACTCCAGCACTGAGAACACACTCTTATAAAGTGCCTTGAGTAAGAGGGCATGGTGTCAGGGCATTAACCTTGCCACTTACTAGTGTGCCTGACCAAACAACCAAGGAGAGGACTCAGGGGTCGTGTTGGCCGAGGCCCAGGCAACAGAGAGAAGGCAGAAAGGACAGAGGCCATTCACCTGTGGAGAGCACTGCACTCATGATTTCTCCCTAGCAGGGTGCCCTCGCCTGGAGCAAGACTTAGCAAGTTCTCTCTCCCTATTATGAGCCCAGGAATATCTTCTAAGGGATTAAAATAGTTAAGGGATTGAAGTTTGAAGAACAAACACACGCTTCAACACTTACAAACCCACTCACCTCCCTCTTTCCTCACTCCTCCTTTTCAAAGGTCTGCTATTAAATTTCCAAGTCCAGTGATTTTTTTTTCTGCTGTATTTCTGTTCCTTTCTCCTGTTCTGTTACTTACTAAGCATTAGCCAATCCTATGTTTGTTGTAAGAAATACTATGCAGTGATGTTTTATAAGGATCTGAGTTTCCATTTAATTACTCTCAGTAAGTACATTGCTTAAACCAAGTTTACATTCTTGAGAAAACAATGGTATTGTTGAGATGATAGCTTTGGATTTAGATGTTTTGATAATGGGATAGAGGGAAAAAAAAATCTTTGTGCTTTTGTTCCATTTTGAAAGAAATTGGTGGTGGGATTTTTCCTTCTAATTTAAACATTTCCCTACAGTGTTGATAACTCAAAGCAAATCTCATTACACACAGCACATAAGAACTAGAAAATGATGCTGAATTGAGTTGAAAAATGAAGCTGACTGATTTCAGCTACATAGGATAGTCGTTCTAAGAATTTTTGAAATGCCTACCCTTTTCCTCATCACTATGCTAGACAGCATAGCAAGGATATATATAAAATGTGGACATAAAATTATAAAATAATGCAATAGATTCTTTGTTTCTATTGGCAAGAATCGAAGGGGTATAGATGAGACATGTAGGAAACAGCATAATGAGAGAGGCCAAAGGTCTAGGAAGAAAAACTTAAGTAGGAAAGCAGGTAGGATTCAGGGGAGACTTCAGGCAAAGGAAAAGCGATCATGACAATAGCTTTGGGGGAGCCCCCAAAATCAATCAGCCTGACTAGAGTAGGGGAACATAATGGAGGCCCAGAGATGAAAAGCTTAGGTTGATAAAGTAAGGAATCCAGATAATGGGGATCTAAGTAGTCAGTGAGCAGGAAAGGAAAAAAAAAAATGTCTTTGAATACCACACAGGATGGATTGAAAAGGGAAAAGTGTGGAGAGAGAAATAGCAGTTCAAAGGCTATTAAGACATTTGAAGTTTGAGAACAGTGGTGGTGGCGATAAAATGGAACTGAAGTGATGTGAAGGAGCAGCCACAAGGCTTGGAAACCGGACCAACACCAAGGGCAAACAAGAGAGGAAACAAACCTTGAATGGCAGGGATGAGTATGGCGCCAACACTCTCAGTAGAGTAGGAAATCGGGACTTTCTGCTTTGTGGACTGTTATGGGTGAGGGGGTTTGTAAAATTATTGCTACTATTTATTGAGCATTTACTGCATGGCAGAGAGTCTGCTACTACTAATAGCAAATAAACATTTGTTCCAAACACTGTTCTAAAACACTAGCTGCATGAATTCAGAGAAGACCTCTAACAGCCTATATGACATCGTTATCACCCAGAACCATAGAATAGCCCTTCTTGGTGCATTTGTCCCCATTTTGCACCGGAAGGGAACAAAGCATACAGAGGTCAGGTGTCTTGCCAAAGGTCACACACAAAACCAGGGTTCAAAATCAGGTTCCTGTCTTTAGAGTCTCAACAACTCATAGCCACCGTGTTGAGCATTTTATGAGTCAGGAGTCATCATTCTACAGCAAAACCCTGCAACAGTGAGCACCAGGCTACTGATATCCCCACTTTCCAGATCAGAAACCAACTCCTAGCAAGTGAAGGATTAGTGGGAATGTCCAATAATCTGTTGACTGCAGACCATGAAAGCTTATGAAAAAAGGCAAAATCAAAGTTATACATCGAAGTCCATCATATGGAAACTGAAACCCTGAAAGTAGTATAAATAGTAAGGAAGATAAGTTTACATCTTGATTCTTAAGGGAAAAAAATGCCAATAACATTTTAACTGACTTGAAATAGTAACATGACTGCTATAAGTTACTCTATCACCAGTCTGTATTAACATTTTTATCAGCAATCTTGAGTATGTGTATTAATGACATCAATAAAAACATTTGGAATAGGTCTGATTGTCCTAATTGCATTCAGCTTCTCTTTCTCGTTCAATAATGATAATTGTATAACATTGATATAAAAATTTCACTCGACTTGAGGTGCTCTGTTTTATTTTCTACTCTCGGCAATGTATTAATAATTATTATAATAATTCAGTAAAACATAACAAATATGACCTAATAATATGTAATCACATTAATAGTGTGAGTGACAAAAAGCAAATGCTATCCAGAAAATGTTCCTAAAATTTTAACACATTGGTTAAAGACAAGAAGCTTTCTCAAATGGAATTTTTGTAGCAAGCCCAACCCCTTTAGCTTCTGATGCCTGAAGCAGAAAGATCCATCACTTACCGGGTGGCTGTCTAAAACACAGGAGGACCACTTCTGTGGGCCTCGTTGGGCCACACATGGCATGTGCCCCTAGCCTGGCAAGTCTTTTCTCACCTCTAGAAAATCCCCATTGGCCAGCTATGCACTTGAGCCACATCCCTACAATTACTCTTTGCAAAGGGAAAAAGAACTAAATTATGTGCAAGAGTCAGATCTGTACCCAATCACAAGAAGCCCGAGGCTAAAAATCTGTTGCATACTTTTCTCCTTTCTAAAATAATATTAAGTTCAGGCATATATAATTATACAGGAACCACCAGGCTGTGAAGGATGAGAAAATATAACACAATTATCTCTTCACAAACCCTAGCTGAAATCTGACAGAAATCAACATGAGCTGAGAACACTCCTTCCCCTCCCCTTTCCCTCTCCGACTTCACCCCTGCCTTCAAATGGCTGTCTCCCAGCACCCTGTCTGGGAGTGCTGCCTACACGCCTGTCACAGAGAGACTGGGCTGGTCCAGAAAACATTCTGTGGAAGATGTCACGTTCCACCCAGGGATAAGGTTTGCAGGGTGAGCGTGTTGTTTTGTTACAGTGGGAACACTGTAAGCTTCATAATCAGCTGAAAGGCAGCCCAGTCTACCAGGCAAGGCCAGCTCTGCTTAGGGACTTGCAACAGGAAGGAAAAGAAAGAAGGAGGGAGCTGTCATGTGGTGGGGTGGTGGGGGGAGAATTAGCTCTGGGATAAAGAGAGGAAAGATAATGAAAAGAGGCCAGGAGGAGTTAAGTTTTCAGACTAGTCTGAGGTCAGTGGAAGTGCCCTTCTCACCATAGGAAAACTTCCAGACATGCATAAGAAAGATCTATGTGGAGGGGTAATGCTAGGCCCCAGTCCTTGGGATATGTCCTTGGGCTGCCCCATCTGGACGTGCTTTCTTCAGGTAGTTTTTCTTCCTGGACACTTCTGCTTCTTATCTCATTGTCTCTTATCTACTGCGGTCTCTGCATCCCCTGCTTTTGGCAGTTTCATCTAGCCTTGTTCCCAGACACTGTAGATCTCCCTTGACACGGTGCAGCCTCTGGGACAGCCCCACCTCAACACAAAACCAGCATTGGCTTGCAGGACCCTGTCCTGGGTCAAGTGCCCTAGACACCGATTGGTTTGACCCCACTTAAAGCAAAGTCAGGAACATATGCTGTTGGTAGGAGAAGCATTTCCAAATAAGAAGAGTGTCTATTTCAAAATTCAGTTTTAGGATAATTTTCATATTTCTGAAATGTTATCAACCGTGGCTTTCTCTCTCGGAAGAAAGGTGAACGGCAAGGCAGGTTGGAAGGAAAGAAGTAGACTGAGAGAAAACGGTCTGATTCCTCCACCACCATCATCACTGTCATCCGACATCTCTGGGGCCACCGCAGACCCTTCAAATTCCGCTTAAATAAAGTACAGTCTTGAGAAAGCTTGATTCATGTCAAAAACATCATCAATAAACCATTCTTGGATAAGAGAAGAATTTGAAATGACTGCTTCCTGGGCCTCTCTGGCCTCCTTTGCCGATACTCTGACCATTTCTGCTTCCTCTGGCTCTGTCTGCCGGCTCTGCCCTAGGAAAGCTGAGGGTTCTGTCTCTTACCACTCAGGCTCACTTCTTAGACTTCGCCTTTTAAACTGAAATGCTAAATTACATCCCTAGAAACAGCCCTGTGCAGCCCAAAGCAAGCTTCGGGGGAAGGGCCGGCAGCTGAACTGGGCTGGGGCTTCTATAGTCTCAGTAAGAGCTGTGTACAGGATTAAGGTGGAGCTAATTATAGGCGGAGACCGTGGGAGGGACGCTGTTCTGCAGCTGCCCCTTTCTTGTGGATTCACTGTGCATCTGCTGGAAGGGTCCCCAGCAGAAGTGGGAATTCCTGTTAGCAGAGGGGTAAGAGAATAATTAGCACCTGCCAAACTCTCGTGATCTAAGTGGAAACTAATGGTGAGCCCCCCCATGAGCAGGTAAGACAGACGAAGTTGCATGTCAGCCTCCAGTGATGCGGGGTGCACGGCAGGATTAGGACGAGGCTAATCAGGGAGTGACCGTAGCATTTTAAAGCCACATAATAACGTTTCTCAGATCACTGGCTCTTGGGCATTACCAACACTATGATTTCCTAGTTAGCATACATAATTTAGGTTTATTTAGTTGTCCAGTTGTCTGATTCTGTTTCTTGTCCCCTGTTATGAGTGGAACTGTGTTCCCCTCAAATTCATATGTTGAGGCCCTAATGCTTAGTACATTAGAATCTGATCATATTTTGAAATAGGGTCCTTAAGGGGATAATAGGTTAAGATGAGGCAGTGAGGGCAGGCTGTAATCCAATCAGACTGGTGACTTTACAGGAAGAGGAAATTTGGACAGGCTGAGATGCCAGGAATGCACACACAGAAGAAAGGCCATATGAGGACAGAGCAAGACGGGGGCCATCGGCAAGACCAGGAGAGAGACTGCAGCAGAAACTCCTCCATCTTGGCCTTCTAGCCTCCAAAATCATGAGAAAATAAATTTCCACTGTTGAAGCAACCCATTTTGCAGCATTTCGTTATGGCAGCTTTAGCAAACTCATATGCCCTCTCTAAGAGGTGTTTGACGTCAGTGTCAGTTAGTATTGTGTTTTGCTATACTTAGGGGAAAAAAAATCAGAGAGAAGGACAACTTTGGGAAGATGGCTGTTTATTGTGTATGGCAATGCCATGACCACCAGGCTCAGCCTCCCTCTGTTTTCCTTTTCATCACCCAGCACTGGCTTCCATGAGGGATCTGGGCTTCTCTGCCCTCTCAGCCATTCCCACCCTTTTCCCAGATACACCTTGTACTACAGGGATGCTGACCCCTAGAGCTTATGTTTCCCTGGCTCCTGAGTTCATGGGCTTCCTGCTGAGTTAAGCCATGTGGGGGCACTGGCTGGAGACTGGTGCACAGAAGGAAGCCTTTCTACCTCGGGCTGACCCCCTGGCAGCAATCATCTCTTCGGGACTCCAGCTCCTGCAGGCCAAGCCCACAGCTTCTTTGGGAGTCTCTGCACTCTGGACTCCAGCAACCCTTCCCTTTGCCTTCCACCTCAGCACTGGTAGTGGCTACTCTTGCTAATCTCTAGGTTTTCTCTCCATTCAGTTCGGCTTCTCAGCTCTTCCAATACCAATATAATCAACCCCTGCTTTAAATTCAGTCAGTGTTAGATAGAAGGTGTGGTTTTGCTTTCCTGGTGAGACGCCCACCTGATGTAGCTTCTATCCTCAAGATTACCCCGTTGTCCAAGCTAGCTGCCTGAGCTACACCCACCACATCTCGTCCCAGGACAAAAGGAGAAAGAAAGTGAAGTAGATGAAAAGGTCTTGCCTCTTTGCTAACTTAGCTCTTCTAAGCCACCATTTTGAAAATCGTATACATGTCTGCTTATACTTCACTGGTCACCATCACATGTGTGTTTCTAGCTGCAAAGAAGTTTTTCCATACATACAGTAAGATGGGAGGTTACAATTTGGGCAGTTTTAGGATTCCTCACATTAAATCATTCCTCCAGACAAACTCAAATTAGTGGCTCTCACTTTCAAATCTGTACAACTGAGGTCAGGGCATTAATGACATTTTTCTGCCAGTCTTACATAGTTTACTCAAAAAACAAATAGTGTGGAATCTGAGAGCCAAGGAGGAATAGGGTACTGTTAAGTTCACCTGTTGCTGTAAAACCAACTATCCCAACATGTATGTCTTGAAAGAAGTATTTATGATCTCTCACGGCTCAGTAGGTAGGCTGGACTCGGGTAGGGAGCTCTCTCCTAGGTGTCTCATGGAGTCACGGATGGTTGGTGGGACTTGAGTCTTCTGAAGGTTCTGCTGAGCTGGCTGTCCATGAAAACCCCCTGTTGGTTGGAGTGGGTGCTGCCTATGGCTTTGCCATGTGTTTTGAACTTCTCGCAGCCCTGGAGCTGAGTTCCGAGACAGAACATCCGAGACCAGGCCCAAGCCAAAGGTGCCAGGTCCCTCATGACCTGGGCTTGCAATTCCCAGTGTCACTTTACCACATTCAAAGGGAGAGGAATTGACCTCTATCTCGTAAGAAGAGAGTGGTGAAAATCATATTACAGACAAGCACGCCTTTAAAAAAGACAATTTGCCATAGTTACTAAGAACCAGGAACTCTGTGGTCCATTCCTGTGTGACCTTCTTTTAGATACTTTCCCTCTCTGAGCTCCAGGATTTCCTATCATTAAATAACAGAATTTAACAAGATACTTTTACAGTTCCTTCATGTCAAAAAAAAAAAAAAAAGAAGACTCCATTTGTCTCATTGTGAACAATGATATCTGTAACTACCTAGCTCTGGGTCTTGAAAACTGGGAAGTTGTATCGTATGAAAGTAAAAGGCTTAAATTGCTAGCACTTCTTATGCTGTAGCTCTTAAACAGAGAATGTAAGAAATTAGATGATTAAAGACTTTTCACAAAAGCACACCCATGTTTCAAAGCTGTAGAGCAGCAAAGAAGCTTTATAATTCCACTAAATTAAAAGCCTCAATAGAAAAACGGAGTGTGAAAATGAGGAGTGTCCTTTCTCAATAAGAACCACCCTGTGAACATTAACTTTCTCCTGCAAATCTCAGAGCATTTGACACATTCACTAGCCTAAGGTTTTACTATTTTCTTTTTATTGGAGAGGCACCACTGGCACAGAGAACATAATTTTATCATAGAAAATTAGAGTTGAAGGGGACCTCAAGGTCATCTCATCCAGTGCAGTGACTCTGGGCAGAAGAGTACAAATTATATACACCCACTGAGATAGTCATCTAGAGATTAAATTATTTTCCCAGCATCAAACAATGAGTCAATGGCTGAGCTGTAGCAAAAAGGTAAAGTTCTCTACTTTTTAACAATAAAGTAGTAGAGGTCTCTACTCCCTGACAGCTACAAAATGCTTTATGATTTTCAAATGATTTAACTTCCTTCCTTCCTTCCTTCCTTCCTTCCTCCCTTCCTCAATACTTTCTTATGTTATGTATCAGAGAATATTTTCTAAATCTCCTGTATTTCATTTGAACCTGACATCACCCTTATGCAATACTTCTAAATACTTTTGTACTAGCATCCTCATTTGACAGCTGAGGGAAAGGGGACCCTTCTGAGTCAAGAGATTTGCCAAAGAACACCGAGATAGTAAGCAGCAAGGTGTGGACGGATTGGCGAAGTCCTAACCTTATCCCCAGCATATGTTCTCTTGTCTTTTAGTCATAATTGTTATTCTAATGCAGGAGTCCTCAAACTTTTTTAACAGAGGGCCAGTTCACTGTCCCTCAAACCACTGGAGGGCCGGACTGCAGGCCCCAGGATGAGTAGGCTGCTAAGCAGGACAGGCAGCAGCAGCAAAAACACCCGGCAGGCCGGATAAATGTCCTCGGTGGGCCTCATGTGGCCCATGGGCCGTAGTTTGAGGACGCTTGTTCTAATGTTTAAGATTCCCTGAATCCTTTCTAAGTGTTGGCCTCTGTGGTAGGCACTTTATATATAATCTTTTATAGGTATGCATTTACTTACATTACTTCATGTTTATATATCATTTATATCATATCTTATTTGATATTCATCATAATGTTATTGTGCTACAGTTGCTGTTATTCACACCATTTCCTGGTGGGTCAACTGAGGTCAGAGACATGAACTTAAGATCTCAAGCTCATGAGGCTACTCCATGTTAGAAGGGGAATAAAAACCAGGATGTCTGACACCAAATGTCAACTATTCACGGGATATTTTCAAATCTTCATGAACTCTTGTCATCTCAGAAGATCACACCTCATGCTCACAGTTAGAATCTTTACAAATAAGAATTCGATATTAAAAACCTGTCTGATGTTTGAAACCATGCATTCATACACATAGAATTAACTTACATTTGCCGCTGCAAATAAGTGCTTAGACTTCTGTGCTACAGATACATATTTTATTACACTATAAATTCAGTTGACATGAAATGAAAACACTGGAGTGATAATGAGAAGACCAAGATCTGGGACAAGCTCTGCCCCAAGCTGTGGGGAGTTAATGGCCCTCGTGTGGCAATTAGGCAATGGCCTTATGTAGAACATGAAAAGACTGTAGTAAGTGGTGATGAAGATGACTCTGAAATTCAAAATCATGGTATAGCCATCTACACATATTTTCAGGCTGAGAAAGATTAAAAATACAACAAGGCCTTGGTTCTTTCTCTTCCATTGAGTCTTTGACGTTTCTCTGGGAAGAAGCGAGGGAAGCCTGCTTTCCCAGGGCCTCCACTCTGGCTGCTCAGCAGCCCTGGGTCCCTTCTCCTGTTCACTCCCAACTTGGCCAGACAAGCAGCACCTTGATACTTCTTCATAGCTTCCCTGTCTGCTTCCCAAAGTGCTTCACAGTGTATATTTATTTCTTAAACTAATACAAATTAAGGTAAATTTCCCCCTGGGAAATTTTGCGGAATGTTGAGACACTTGATGGAAAACGATTATAAATAATATTTGACTATGTGACTATTTATAGTCACAAATACTATGGCTATAACATTCTGCACATACAAAGCATTTTCTTAGTCACTGGCTTTTTGGTCCTCATGCCAATCCTGGTTTCCACAGAGTAGAAAGCTGGAGATCCAGTTGGTTGAAGTGATTGGCCAGAGTGGCTACCCAGATTGTCTTCTGTTCCCAAGCTGTTAAATAGCAGAAGTGGGCTTAAAGTATCACTTGACAGAATCCAGCTTGGAACTCTGTGCCAGAGGGTAATGTCTGAGAATCACCAGATATTTCACATGGTGGAACTTCCCCAGGCATCTGAGTAAGGACCTAAAGATGCAGCTCCCTCATGAAATGGCTGGACATATATCTGACCTCCCCACAGCAGAGCGAGAACAGATCCTGTGCTGTGTGAGGTAAGGTTGTGAAAATCAGCTTCCTGTCATCAGAACAAAATGGCAAACAATTTGCTTCTGTTGACCTTTTCATCATCTGCCCGTAGCACACTTAGCATATGTCCAGAATCATCATATTATTCTTTTTTTTTGCAGTTTTTGGCCAGGTTTGGGTTTGAACCCTCCACCTCTGACATATGGGGCCGGCGCCCCACTCCTTTGAGCCACAGGCACTGCCCTATTCTTTATGTTATTATATTTCTTATGATTCACACGCTCGCCTCCCCAGCATACACCCCCATACCGCAAAGCCTGTCCTCTGTCCTCCTAAACATACCTTGTGCTCTTCAGCTGGCTTGACACTCTTAACTCACAAGAGATTTTATGGTGTCACTTCATTTCCAAATTCTACTCTGAACCAAAGAACAGGATTGAAACTTGATCAACAAATTCATTTTTATACAAGCATGGGCCCTAACTGGTCAATGCATTGCCATTTTCCAATAACATGCATGCATTCAAAAGACTTTTTGCCCTTACCCTCGAAGAAATGAGGCTGATGACATAAACGTAGAAACTTGGATACATCAGAAAGTCAGATATTTGTTGACAAGGTAGAGCCTGGCCTACTGCTCTGATGATCAATGTAAGCAGTTACTAGATGGCATAATAGAAAGAGAAAAAATTGCAAACCTAATATCTGATGAGGAGTTAGTATCCAAAATATATAAGGAACTCATAAAACTCAATAGCAAAAAAATAAAATAACCTTATTGAAAAATAGGCTAAGAACCTGAATAGATATTTCTTCAAAAAAGACAGACAAATGGCCAGCAGGTGTATGAAAAGATGGTCCTTGTCACTAATCATCAGAGAAATGCTAACCAAAACCAGAATGAGGTCTCACTACATATCTGTTAGGCTGGACAAAACAATGAAAAATAACGATGTTTCAGTGACTTTTCCTTTCTGCATTGTTGGGATGTGGAATGACGCAGCCACGATAGAAAACAGTATTGATATTCCTCAAAAAGAACATTAGAAGTAGAGCTCCCATATAATTCAGCAATTCCACTTCTGAGCATTTATCCAAAGGAATTGAAGTCACTATGCCAGTGAGATACTTTCACTCCGATGTTCACTGCTGCATTATTCAGAATAGCCAAGAGGTGCGAACAAACTAAATAGATATGAAAATAGGAGTGAAAAACAAAATACACACACACAAAGGAATATTATTTCTAAATGAGAAGAAAGAAATCTTCTCATATCTTAAAACATGAATGAGCCTTGAGGAGATTAAGTTAAGTGAAATAAGCCTATGGCAGAAGAACAAACACGGCATGATCTCACTTATGAGTTATATAAAGTAGCCAAATTCATAGCAGCAGAATGTAGAATGGTGGTTGCCAGAGGCTAGGAGGAAGAGAATGTGAAGAGGGATAGAATTTCAGTCATACAAGATGAAAAAGTTCTGGAGATCTACTGTGCAACATGGTGCTTGTAGTTAACAATACTCTACTATACCCATAAAAATCTGTCAAGAGGGTGGATCTCATAATATGTGATATTTATGACAAGAAAAAATTAAATGAATGAATAAATGGACGAATGAATGTCTGCTTCATGCCAACCTTGGATAGTCCATTACTGCATGACATTGGACATGATACTTGACCTCTCCAGTCCTCAGATGGCAAAATCTTCTATACAGTGGTGATGAGAGGTTCAAATGAAATGATTAATTGTAAAACATTCTCAAATGAAAGGTGGATTTATTACTGTTATCGGAAATTATGTTGGTATTTTTCCACCTGAGGAAGATACCATCATGGACATACGGTTGGTGCTGGCAGAATTTCTCAAGTGTTATCGGTAATAAAAGTATTTGATCATAAAAATTACACTCAGCAAAAAAGCTTTTAGGTTCAATGGCCTGGTTGTTTCAAATAATATTCAATTTTTATAAAAGCCAAGTTTCTGCTCTGCAACATTAATCTTACTAAATGTCACTGAGTAAGGCATGATTTAGGGGACATATATAAACCCCTACAGGGTAAATTTAGGCCTTGGGTCTCTTCTGAACCAGTTATTATGTCAGCAGACCAAGGTGCTACAGCCTGCCCCAAACAGGGCCACTTTTGTATCTGTTACATTTACAATACTCACATCACACCAGGGGCTTATGTCTTCAAATCACAAAAGAAAATATGTAAAAATCGGTGACCTCAGTGACCGGCTTCCCTCACTTCCCCTATTTCCAGGGCGTGCTTTATCCACCCTACATACCAAATCTTAGATGGTCCTTTACTAGGATGGCTTTGTCATACTATTCCACACAAGTAAAGGACCAATTAAATTATTGAAAACCATTTGGTACTGTCACTCTGAGAATAACACAACTCTGCCAAGTAATAATATCCTGGTGAAATTTACAACTAAATCAATGTTTGATTCATATATAAAGCAGTATATAAAACTCTTCTCATAAACATCCACTGAGAGAGATGACGATGGAAACCCTGGACATCACACAAACGCCGTTTGGGAGGAGAGGGACAGATCTCCCAGCGAGAGAGCACGCTCATCACTGATGCTAAGTGTAAAAAAAGCTGTTGATTGGTTTCCTGAATACCACGAACTTGTTCAGGTTTCATTCCAGTGGCTGCACTGAGATTCTCAACAAGCAGACCGTGAGGAGAGATGTTAGTCTGTGCACATATTTTTATGTCGTCATTTCCACCTGAAAGAACTGATACCCAAGTTCTGAAGATAGAAAACCTAGTAGCTTAGGAAAATCTCAAAATCCTTACATTTGCATCAGATTATAAACTCTGCACTTGGAAAAGGGGCACTTGTTAATGTTTTGTATCTGTTATTTTACTTGGATATGATGCAAGTTTAGTTTTGTTATCTTATCTGCATTTTTTTCAGGAAAAAAAAACAACAACCTTATACATTTCGTTTAATTTGTATTTTAATGGTATTTACTCTGTTTTCACAACCAATGTCCTACATTATGCAGGCAAAATAGTTATTTCAGTATTACCAGTATTAGTGTGGGTTTACCAGCGCATGAATGATTCTTCTTTCTTGTGGGTCCAGGCATGGAGACCGTACCTGAGTAAAATACAGACAGCACAAAGGACATGCATTGTGTCCTCAGTGAGTTTGGAGCTCATAATGTGTAACTAATGCTACTTTTTTTCTATCAACATGCATTTAGTGACCCTCATCAAGTTTAATGCCTAGTTATAGCAAAATCCAAGAGCTGCTCAAGACAGATAATAAACAGGCAGGATTCTTTAAAGGGATGGATTACGTTTTGTGTCAATTGATGTGGACTCATCTTCCGGATGGCAGACTCAGTGGTCTTCACATCTAAGCAGATTCAGAAGAAAGAAAAGCATTATAGGCCCCATTCCACTCTCCGTGAAAGATGCTGATGCCTTCCTAAGGCCACATCAAACACTGCCTACACTAAAAAGGGAGGTCATGCTTGCATTATCTTCACGGAGACGCTGCAGTTTCATGCAATCTTCCCCAGCCTACTTTGTCAACAATGACAATCACCAAAAAAAGAAAAAAATCGACAACAATAATGACAATTAACATTTATTGAGTACTGAGTACACTGTGACCTCAGTAAGTTCTGTTTTAAAATTCTGGAGATTATGTATCTACAAAAATTATATATGTACTAATCAAGATATACAAACTGGTCGGGTTTTATTTATTTCCCATATTATATATCATTTTATCCTTTAAAGTCAAGATAGGGATTATTCCTATTTTATAATTAGTCATCTAGCACGGACCCATGATATAGATTGCAAGCTCCATGAGATCAGAATGTTTGACTGTTTGGTTCACCACTGCTTCGTAAGTCTATAATAACGCCTGGCACACAGTGGAGGCTCAATAGCTACCTGTTGGATACATGAATTAATGAGCATAGCCTGTCTAAGGTTACTATGCCAGCAGTTGTCCAATAATAATTGAAAGTCAAATGCAAACTTTAAGACATTTTAATATGAGAATTCTCCTTTCGAAAAATGTGTAGGAATTAACAGACTAACCATAGCTATTATCATTTTCAATAATTTAATAGTTATTAATTTGGAAAGAAAAAATAAGTGCTACCCTATTTATTTATTTATTCATTCATTCATGAACTGATTTCAGAGTTTCAGCTCTATGGATTCTATATGACTCGATGTTAAATACTGGTAACATAAGGAAACTTACTATGGAAATGAGGATAGAAAACATAAGAGATGATTATATCACAAAAGACAGAGAGGGAGAGGAGAAGGAAGGGGAAGAAATAGTGGACTAAAATTCAGGATTAAATATAGTACTGTAAAACTCACATTGAATTCCAATCCTTCTCAAATGTTTCCCCTGAAGAATCCCTCAGAGCAGATGAGAGCAAACCTGTCCTTCTAGGGGGTCTGATTATCTTGAAGAGCCCCTTATAAGCACTAAGTATCTTTAAAAAGTCACTTTTTTTTATTGTTTGGGATTCATTGCGGGTACAAAAAAATCAGGACACACTGATTGTATTTGTTAATGTCCCTCTTATAATTGTGAGGTCACATTTGATTATATTATAAAATTCATGAAACTTTTGTGTCAGACCTCCAGTGAGTCTTCCCAGAATCCCTAGAAAACAGAAACTGAGGAGAATCTCCCAGGGACACTTTCCTGAGTGGTATCATCCCAGAGAGTAGGAGGAAGGAGGCAGGCATGAGGCACACAAGGGGGAGTGCAGAGATGGGGGGATCACCAGGTGAGCCCTCCCTTTGCAGCAAACAGCTGGTTCCCTGGTCTGGCCAGAAGTCTTTCAAAAGGCCACGTGGGGACAAGTGTGCTGCTGAACAGTCCACCAAAGGGTGAGGGAGGAGATGAGAGGGAATTTATGTGCTGATTCCTTTCCATATTTACCAAAATTTGCATTTGTATTCTGGGTGGTCCACATGCCCTCTTTGAGATGCCAGAGCACACTACATTACTCATAGGTAAGGCAGTTCTTGTCTGAGTCCAGAGTGGTGGAAGGGTCCTAAGACCATGGTGGGAGGCTCAAGCCAAAACAATTGTGGTTGAAGGTGTAACTAAGGATGCTGGAGACAGGGTGAGGCCCAGGGGATCTGGGGCTTATCAGACAAGGAATCTGATACAACCTATGGGTAAAACTGACCCCAGGAAGATGTGTTGTGTTCCTGTTATGGCTTTGCATGTCCTTTGGACCCCACTAATACCTCTAAGAACTCAAAACAGAAGGAAACCTGACCCGATGAAAGGGAGCACATCTGAGGGATGAGCTAGAGGGGGAGTGTGATACTGAGCCAGACTGCCCCCTAGACAGCAGCGAGGTCTGGATTTGCAGAGAGGAGTAGAAATTAAAATATCGTGAACATTTACTCTCACTACTGTCCAGATGGGGAAAAAAACTGGTGATGCATTCCTGCACAGAAGAAAGCCCTATTATTAAGAGGGCATCAAGTCTTTGGTTTATCATTTACCTTGTTTCCAATAGAAGGGGTCAGATTATAAAATCATTTGTAATAAATGGTTCAAAAATAAAATTAAAACTAAAACATTAACTGGAACAAGAAGAAAAAAAACTTTGAAGTATTTAGATGTCTTAGAAGGGGCATTTCACTAAGTTCCCACTATTTGAAACTTTCTTGACTTGCTCCAATGATAGTTTCAATCCTATACGTGAAGGGTTAGCCATCTAACTAAAGTTAGACCAACTTCAAAAAAATGAATGGAGGAAGGATACCCATGCTTACACGGTTGAGATCTTATAAGAAAAGCCAGCTCAAGAGATTTAGGAAGTGCTCAGCAATGGTGCATTTACCTAGGCATTGAGACCCTCGGGTAGTTCCTTTGTCATTTTCTCCATCCTCCTGGTCAGCCACACCCTGTCTCCTAGCCCCTCAAACTCTCCAACATACATACCTCTTGGCATATGATCTTGTTACCACTTCAACACGTGAGTCAAACTCCTTGAATGAACACAGCAGATAGTTTTGCCAACATTGTAGGTGACCTGATATGAAAGTGCTACTTCTTTTTTTTTTTTTTAAGAATGCCTAAAAAAGGATGGGAAAGATGTGAACAATGGAACAAGATCTAGGAAGTTTTTGCAGAGATAAAATAGAAGGTATCACACTTTCCTTCCATGAATAAGTTTGATCAGTAAGTTTGATCCTTCGTCATATGCCTGTCACTATGCCAAGCACTGTGGCTACAGTAGAGGGCAGGACAGATGATTCTCTGAGGCAGGCATCAAGCTAGCTGAAGTAAAATGTGTGTCCAGGAGTTAACGATAGTAGGAATAATATTAGAGGCACCTGACTTACTTATGTGGAGGATACTTTCCATGCCCCAAGAAGTGATATTTAGGCTGCTCTCAGAAAAGAAAGTTGGAACTAGAATTTACCTAAGTGAGGCAGAGGACTAGAGTATTCCACATAGAGGGAATGTGAATAGTATGTGGCATGGTTTACTCAAGAAATGGAAAATGTAGTAAAAGCTAGAACATTCCTCATTAAGAATGTCTCTTAAGTGAACTTCAATAATTAGATTTTATTAGAAAAGCAATGGAAGGTGACTGAAAGGTCTTAGCAGGAAAGTAATATGATCAAATATAAGTCCTTGGAGTACCAGTCTGAAGCAAGTGAGGAATAAAGAATTCAGGGAACAGGAGCTGACAGCAGCCATGGTAAGAGTGGAGAGAAGCAGATAGAGTGGTGAGGCAGAACAAAGGAGGTGCTGAGTTAGTGGATGTGAGATGGGATGATGTGGAGAAGACTTATGGATGGTACTGAGCATTCTGACTTGAGTTTTGCATTATACGATGGTCCTATTCAGTGAGATAAGAATATTAGGGAAACAGCAGTTTAAGGAGAGAAAATAATGGCTAAAATTTAGAGCATGTAGAATTTGCTGTTGCCTTGGCCTATCCATCTACATGTGACCAAGATATGGTTGAACGTGAGAATCTGGAACTTACAAATGAGGTCTATCCTCATGGAAGGAGGTGCACGTTTCTTGGAACTCTCCTTTCCAGTGTTGTGCTTTCTCCCTGGGATCATCTGAAAATACCACAAGCCACAGTGGAAATGAGGAGGTATATATTCAAGAGTCAACATATATGGAATAACTAAAGCCATGGGAGTAAATGAGACCAAAGAATTAGAAATAGAACATTGAAAACAGGACTTGAATTCATACACTGAGTTCATGGAGTCAACAATTTGATATGGCTCTCAACATGGTATAGTGATGATAGTGTGTATTAATGCAATATTTGCCTTTATTTATTTATTTATTTATTTATTTATTTATTTGAAACAGAGCCTCAAGCTATCCCCCTGGGTGGAGTGCTGTGGCATCACAGCTCACAGCAACCTCCAACTCCTGGGCTCAAGTGAGTCTTCTGCCTCAGCCTCCCAAGTAGCTGGGAACAGGCACCCGCCACAATGCCTGGCTATTTTTTTGGTTGCAGCTGTCGTTGTTTTGGTGGGCCTGGGCTGGATTCAAACCCACCACCTTAGGTGTATGTGGCTGGCACCTTAGCCACTTGAGCCACAGGCACCAAGCCAATATTTGCCTTTAAATTAAGGTCATGGATAAGCCTCTTGTCCTTGGAGCTGATAAGACAGATCATGC